>JAHWFP010253099.1:26005-46078 GCA_023313725.1 Lithobius niger
CTACCCTACATCGCGGCTGGAATGAAGCTTCCCTGTACGACAGTACCGGGCCTTTAGTTTCGTTTTCAGTTGTTTTCTTGGAGCGTCGTGACAGAAATTCTTAAGTTATTACAAATAAATAAAAGAAAAAGAAATTAAGTGCTCGGAACATATTACCGACAGAAAATACACTGATGATTCTCACCACATTGCTTTTTAAATATGTCGTTCAACTTAATTTTAGCAGTAGCCATTTATGGATATTACTGGTATTACTGTACACAGTAAATCATTAATTTAATACGTTTTTAAACCTACATCTTAATTTATTTACTGTAAATTACATTTAGTATTCTGATCCGTTTAATTTGCTTCAACTATCAGATTGGTAAAATTATCTCGCAACTAAAGTAAAGTGAAAAGAAACGAAAGCAAAACGAAAAGAAACTAAACCAAAACGAAAAGAAACTAAACCAAAAGGCAACGAAACTAAAGCAGTTCGAAACATAACGAAACCAAAGTGAAAGAAAACGAAAGCAAAGTAAAAAAGAACGAAACCAATTTAAGAAACCTGTAAGTACGTCCATCACGTACACTGGTTATGTCCCATATTCTTGCATATTCACGTTTGCACAGACAAGTAGGGTGATGTCTCACAAACACGAAACACAGGTTTCAATATAACTTTGAAGCGGCTTGTTAAACATTTCTCGTTATAGGCCAGATATTGAAAAATTTTTCTAACACCTACTCATTTTTTACGTTTGATGCTTGCATTGATTTTAAGATTGACGTGTTAAAAAAATCAAGCAACAATGAAACAATTTACGATCGTAGTTGCGTCTCCAATCTAGACCCTGATTTTAAGTACAGTACATTCATTTTAGAGCACCGATCGTTTTTAGAACAATCTCGTATGCAACCACACATATTTTAGCCAAAAAAAAGAACCTAGTTAATAAAATGACTCAATAAAATAAACATAAAACAAAACTCCATTCAGTTTAAAATTTTAATAAGGTCATAATTAGGTTTAGTTTGTGATTTTCACTTGACAAGGTGGACCATTAATGCCACAATCGTGCAGTAAATTTAAGTCACCCTTTAGGGATAAAACGTAGCATGGAGTTTGATTTGAATGTGAGAGCACTGTGACAAGGCTTCCCAAACAAGAAAAATTCGGTTTTCTAGTGAAGTGACAAACGATGAGTGATAGCTTCATCTGTTGTAGGAACCTTGCTCAAACTTGACAGCTCATCGACTGGCACGTTTAGCTTCCCCGTGATACGTCTGGGTAGAAGCATCACATGAAGGATAGAAGAAAGAATGAAGCAGAGATTTGGAATGAGCTCCTCCTCCTCGTATGACATAAGCGACGGCCATCCTATGGTCCGTCATGACTGTCACCTCCCCCCCCCCCTCCCGAAAGAATGGAGGACCAATGACGAAAGTATGTGTGACCGCAAAGTTATAGGACGTTTATATGCAGCACGTGTTCTTTCGCCGACCACAGACGCGATGCCATTCGACTGTACAGATGAGCTCCCCAGCCGGACGTCGAAACATCTATGAACGAGTATGAAGAGTGTGGTGAACTGGGATGCCTTTTTTAACATATTCACCTCCGTAACCCAGCAAATCAAAACTTGACGTGGAAGATTGTGTACACGTATCACGTATTCCCACGAAAGTTGCAGAGTCCATTCTTCTTTGTGGAACCAGTGCATCGTCCTGGAACGCCAACTCCCAAGGAGAAACAACACCACACGCGACTCCAGTTGACAAATGACAGATGCCAGACACTTCGTAGAAACTAATTTCACATTTGCCTACATCTATCCCTTAGCATCACCGTAGTGATCTATTAAAAGACATATTGTTGAATAAACATCAATGTAGAAGACAAACAATAACCCTTCTTAAAGTAGCAACTAAAGTATTAGCAACTTGGCCAAATTTACCCGATCGGTAAAATACTTACAAAATTCTTCAAAATAAAAAATTCTTCTTGCAAATACTTTTGTTCGGGGATACTAAAATGTTAGGTTCATCTACCCGACTTCATAGTGATGGGATGATTGACACCCGAGATCACGCTCAGGATCAGCACCTATGATGTTTATGATCCGTATATTGTGTTTAGTTACACTGCAGCTGCACGGAGTAGAAAGGTTAGGATGCATTCTCTCTTTGTTTTCTGTTGTTTTAACAAAAAATGTTTTTGTAAGTTTATCCTTCTTTAAATAAGTTCGTATTTTTTCAAATAAAAAACCCACATACAACGTATTCTTAATTTCGATTATGTGCTTTCATCATTACCTGACTACACGAAGTTAGGAACCCTGGCATCTGGAACCCAAACTTCACAGGTCAGAAATGCTAAAGGATTGAAAAATTTTTTAAACCAAAACATCTATTGAGCCCTTTTCATGCATTCTATCAACTGAAGACAACCAAATGAAAATCAATGTTTTTCATTAGTAAGTATGATGTATGACGGAAACATACATGCACCTGCTACAACATGATGGGCGGAAATACGTTTCTTGGCACGTTTAAATAGTTGCCCAACAAAAAGCATTTCCCAGGGTAAGTAGCTGTCCGGCGTATTTCTAAGTCGATTAATGTTCAGAAAACAATACTTGTTTAACTTGAATTCTGTTGTTAGGTGGTAATTTCTGAATAATATCGCAGAAAACTTTTCTTCAAGTTATCGTGTAATAGTTCATATTAAAACCAGCACTTGTACTACATATTTGTGGCTAAAAAAAATTAAGTTGCAGTGATGAAAATATGGAAAATAAATTGGACAATTTAATTTTCTTTCTTTAGCATCTTTTTTTGTCGTACGAGTCTTAGATCGGAAGATATAAGCGAGCAAACACACGAGCAAGCACATCATGCGTTTTAAAAGATGTAATTGAATGGAAAGTTGTGTAGCAGCACGGTTGAATTGGTATCCATCAACCAAGGAAAACCTGGACAACTGGACTGTGATTGTGGTTGGTACTAATGACCTAGCTGTTGACACGCCATTAATACTCAATCTCTCTCCCCAAGTAAAATTAGACCCAGAACACTGCATATTAAAGAGAATACTGTTATTCCTAACACTTACATGTTTTCTTTCATGCAGTGCTAAAGAAATTAAATGCACGGTTTTACAACCCAGATGGCATCATTTCTATCAGTATGCTTAAATTATTATTATATTAGCGGTATACAATTATTGTACTGATAGAAATTAAGCAATCCGGAGTGGAAAAATGGTTAGAAATACATTTTGCCCTGCTAAGGTGGTCTAGTGAGCATTGAAGGACTTTATTTATACTGTATTTGCTTATTACCAAATTATTTATAAAATAGTTACCTCTTTGACACTGAATGGTACCATCGCTGTTTTTTTTGATCTCGTAATAGTATTGACGGCAGTGACATATGGGATCTCCAAAGGCATCTTCTTTGTTGCACAAAGCAAATTTGCCACATACCCTTTCTCCACATTCCACTTTAAAAAAATCACAAATTTCGCAGATTGAAACATCATTTTTCGTGGTCCTGCATAGAGTTTCCCCCTTTAAAAATAATACTCATGTAATCTTGCCAAATTCTAATTTTAATCTTGCTTTATAATACATGTTTGGGCAACTAACGCTGATCATTTTAACGAAAATCATTTCACAGATATGGCCACATGCCCCTTCGCCACTTTCCACTTAAAAACACAAATCATAAATTTGGCAGATTGAAACATCAATTTCGTTTCCGTGGTCCTGCTTACAGCATAGAGTTTTCCCCCTTTAAAAATAATACTCACATAATCTTGCCAAATTCTAATTTTAATCTGTTCAATCTCGGTTTAACGGGGATTTTTTTTGCCATTTTTGGACTCCGTCGTGAATTCCGTGCTTAGGAGGATGAATTCGACTTGTCATTGGGCACATTCGGATTCAGCATGCTCAAATTAGGTTAAAATCAGTCGGTGCTCAAATGTCTCAACATTTTCTGTTAAACTCATTTTAGAGTGCCTTTTCTGGGAAACGTCGTCCTATGTGCTGCCTTCACTCGTGCAATGATGTCATATTGGAAAAGCAGCCGTAGCACTTTTGCTCTTCGTTTTTTCATCAAAAGTCATTGTATAGAAGTTGTTCAAAATTCATTATTCTACAACTTTGCTGCACATTGTGTTTTAGAAATATTGGTATTTATCGAGAAGACGCCATTTATTCATTTTATATTGACGCCATATGGAATTGCTCACACCCACATGGAAATTGATCGCGGCTCCACTTCTTAAATCAATCCACAATACCTAAGGAGTTTCTGTGCCAAGTGGTTTGCTTCTAGAATAAAATGCAAAGTTCGCCCCCTTAACCCCAGGATTATTTACAGACAGTAATTTTACGGACTGTAACCAGCAAAATCACTTCATCGACGATCATTTTACCAGGTACGCTCAAAAGTTCAACAACTTAAAATGCTTGAAAAGTTGAAATATGAAAAAAGTTTGACAGGTTTACAAGCAATTTTTTTTTTAATTCTGAATTATTTTGAATTTCATACTATTGTTTGAGCTAAAACATGACTTAAGTTTTCTTCCTTTAGATTAAGCAAAAAAAAAGTAAATATGAAGTATGGGAAAAACTCGTAAAAACACATCACTTTAGAATTAATAGCTGAAGTGGGGGAAGGGTGTCAAGATGTTGAATACATATAAGTTATTAGTTCTGTCAGGTTTGTTTGCTAATGCATTATAGTCCTACTTTCTTCGTTATCGTACTTCTGATGGAATACGGTTCCAATGAATAAATGGAATAAAATAATGCAAGAATGTGAATTGGAATAGGAGTACAAGATTTGAAGTGATATTTCATTAACTGCTAGGAGTGCTAGTTTTCAAGTGGTGTTTCATTAACTGCTACGAGTGCAAATTTTCAAGTGATGTTTCATTAACTGCTAGGAGTGCTAGTTTTCAAGTAATGTTTCATTAACTGCTAGGAGTGCAAGTTTTCAAGTGATATTTCATTAACTGCTAGGAGTGCTAGTTTTCAAGTGATGTTTCATTAACTGCTACGAGTGCAAGTTTTCAAGTGATGTTTCATTAACTGCTACGAGTGCAAGTTTTCAAGTGATGTTTCATTAACTGCTACGAGAGCAAGTTTTCAAGTGATGTTTCATTAACTGCTAGGAGTGCAAGTTTTCAACTGATGTTTCATTGACTACTAGAACTGCAAGTTCTTAAGTGATGTTTCATTAACTCCTACGGGTGCAAGTTTTCAAGTAATGTTTCATTAACTGTTTAAAAAAAAATTTTGGGCGCATACTGGAACATTACGTCCAAGTCCACTTTTAAAATATGATTCCATCCTGTTAACAATTGCTAAAGAGAACTCTGTACCTTCACAGTTCACTCCACGGTACCCATCTTTGCATATACATCTGTACTCAAGTAATGTTTCTGCGTCATCAACACAGGTTGCCCCATTCTCGCAGGGATGCACGACTTCACACTTATCTGCAAAAAAGGTGTTTTTTGTGAACAGAAATTTGCTTAGTTTCCGATAGCATAAGGGCCGTAGCTACATTGAGTTGGTTCCATTGATTTTACGACAAAGGAAGAAAAAAATACGTTAATATTAACTTTTCCCACTCTGGAATCACCATTTAATCCGTGATTTAATCAGACTTCTCGGGGTTAAATTAAAGAAAATATTCCCCCATCACAGAAGTAGGGATATTTTATTTACTGAAGTCGGGATAACCCCATTCATTGATGCCTGGAGTACCTCGTAAACTGAAATCTAGATTACACAGAACCTTAAGCTAGGATTCCTCCACTACTGAAGTAGGGATTCCCTCGTCCAAAACACAGCCAAGTGATCAAGTCTTTGGACTATGAACTAGAGCACTCGAAATCGAATCTTGAAAATGACCTATGTAAACTTCAAGTCCAAACCCAAAACGCAAGGTTTGTGGGGGAGCTGAGCAAAGCGAACAAAGGCCAGTGGAGTGGCCAAGGCCTTGGAGTGTGAACCAAAAGGATGTGCGATCAACTCTCACTACTGACTTAAGTAATAACTTTAAAAACGGCAAGTCTGGGTCCTTGGCTTAGAATCAAGGGGCTAATAACTGAATGCAAGTTTGGGTACTGGGCTTAGACCTAAGGGGGCTAATAATTGAAAGCTAATCTTGGTGCTAGACTTAGACTCAAGGGGCTAATAACTGAATGCAAGTCTGGGTACTTGGCGTGGACTCGGGGGGGGGGGGGTGTATTAACTGAACGTAACTTTGGTACTTGACTTGGACTTAATGGGCTAATAACTGAACACAAGTTTTGTTTTATGGCTTCGACCCAAGTGGCTAATAACTGAAAAAGATTACATTTAAACGTCAAAAATAGTTTTAAATCGTTATTAAATTCAGAATTCCCATTACTGAAATCGGAATTCCCACAATTAACTTAGGGATTCCCAACACTGAAGTCTGGATTTCGCCCTAATTAAATTGAGGATTCCCGTAATTTAAGTCTAGATTTCGTTCGTAGTTTAAGTGTGGTTTCCCATTAATTAAAGCCGGGCTTCCTGAACTGAAAGTCGGGATTCCTAAGATTAGTTTGTGGGATTTGGATTTGACTTGAAATCAACAGGTCTTCAAGTGGGATTGAATAATGCAAATTGTATGGTTTCTGCTTCGAATAAGTAATGTAGTCAGTACGAACACACGATTTTCTCAATGAGGATTTAACAAAATTCGTTTTGTACAGTTAGCACTTTTTCTGAGATGCTAGCCTCAGAAGATCGTACTTTTGACCGACTGTTTTCGATCTTAGCCAAAATTCCGAAAAACAGTGCATTTGTATTTCTGTACTGTATACTTGAAATTAGCCTGACGATGTGTTATAATGTCTGTGTTCCATTCATAATTTAAGGCTGAAAATGTCAGCAGCAGCAGCAACATCCTTATAAACTGAAAAGAAAAATCCCGCTAAGCTTAAATGCATACCAAGTTACATCAACATGTTTAAAAGCACGTCTGAATTAGCATGTCCATGTTTTACAGATTCTGTTTCGTTCATCAAATGGGGCTTACAACTTCAGCAAGATGAATACCACTATTATAGGCTTAAATGTACACCAATTTATTTCAAGTAGTTTAAAAGCTGGGCATTCCCCGTCCATTGGGCCTCCCCTCCTACTCCGAATCTATTGCTTTGGCTTGAGCGGTAAGTAGTACCGTGTGAAAGGAGACCCTGTCCTTAGTGCAAAACGTTAATTTAAAACTTGCTGCTTAAAACTATTAATGCTCGTCCCCCTTTTCCTGCTCCTCGTCCTTCTGCTTGATTTTGCAAAAACTGATTCGGTCTCTACCACAAAAAACCTCTAAAAAATAAAATTTAGGTGTAGTTAATGCGTAATCATATGCTTAATGGTAACAGACGCACTGCTCCCTCCTCTCATTATAGCATTAAAACACCAAGTGAAGAGATAACCGACGCACTGCCCAACACACGGGCATTCCCCGTCTACAGGGCTCCCCCCCCCCTCCCCCGACTCCCAATCTATTGGTTTGGCTTGATCGATCCGCACCGGTGTGAAAGAAAACCCCGGACTTCGTGCATAACTTCATTTAAAATTTGCCACTGAGATAACCACGCAGAGCAAATTGTTAGTCGAGGCAATAATGAGGCAATTTCAACTTTTTGCTGGCCAAAGAATTAACACACGCTCACCCGTTTTCATTTTAGGGTTTCTGGCCGCAATCGCCGTGACACAAAAAAAGGGCCGACAATGACAGATAGTAGAGGGACACGCTTGTGTTGGTGACTTGACACTCGGCTTCATCTTCTTTACATTATAAACCAAAGTCTCATAGCAGAAATGAAGCAACCGCTACGACCCCCGGAAGGGGAACAATGAAAACGTGCGAGTGTGTCAATTCTTTGGCTTGAAGTTGAAACTGGGACGTTATTGCCCTGAAAAGAAGTTGAAATTGGCGCATTGTTGCCTCGACTAACAATTTGCTCTAACAATTATCCTTCTAACTAAACACCGTGGTAATCTCAAGGGCACGTATTACATGACGTCATGCACACTTCTTTTTCACACGGTTACGCATCGCTAAAGCCACAGCGAAAGACTGGGAGTGGGGGGGGGGGGCAAAGTTAGCTGTTACCATTAAGCATATGATTACGCATTAACTGAACCTAGAAGAGAACAAACAAACAAGCACCGGATCCGGGTACGTGTTCAACTACGTATAGCAAAGAGGAGAAAGGAAAAGAAACCAAGAGGAGAGGGAGAGGACGGGATAAAAGGAGGAGGGGAGAGGGGAGGATTGGCGGAAAGGGGGAGTGTTACACAAACAAAAATCGACTGTTGCAGTGAACGATCAGGCAGCACCGAGCAAATACTGGGAAACAACCACGGGTCACACAAATCCCCGGGCGAAGTCGGGTACGATGGTAGTTTCAAACAAATCCCCGGGCGAAGTCGGGTACGATGGTAGTTATGTAATATTTTCATATTGCTCTTTAATCTGGCTTCGTCTTTTTTTCCGTAACTTGGTCCACTTACTTGCTTTTACAGCATCCTCGTAATTATTCAACCAAGCCAATCCACCGTGTTTAATTACCTCACGTTAATTTAAAAAAACACCTTTGAAATTAACTCTGATTGGCCCGGGCAATTTTTCCAACCATTCATCAAATCGAAATCAAACCTAAAATATCCTTAGCGCTACATGGGCCTGGGTGCTCTAAATTTCCACCCTTTTCTGATACCGGGACAATGAAACTTGAATACATCGATTTGCTAATAATTCATTGAAGAGCACAACTACTGGCATTGGTAATCCGTTAAGCGATGGCTTTTGGGCTCCCGTTCACTGAGCGGCCAGATCGTGCGGCCAGTGGTTGTCGCAATTAAAAAAAAAAAAAAACTCGGCGACGTGTCATGCGGCCACGTCCATTTTTCATTGATAATTTTTGATGACGTGGTGAAAAATGAACACAGAGCAAATGGTCGCCATGTGGTTGCTTGCATGCCGGTCGGGGTCCCAGTGGCCGCCACGACTGTCTGGCCGCCGCAGCCAATTGCTCGTTGCTACATATACCGTAAGCATTCTCCTTGGCCGCAGCGACCTGGTCACGTGGCTTGGTTGCCGTGTGCGCGGGGCTCTAAATTTATGAGTCACTGAGGAACTATGCAAAAAATATTAGTTATAAAACTGCCTTGACCGAGAACTAAATAAGATTACTATACTACGTTGAGGCCGTAATTTTCTAAAAGCGTTTTTTGGAGAATAAAGTGCAAAAACAGTTTTATGTGTACAGGTGAATCGACGAATTCGCCGTCGTCGCAATATAGAATAAATGTTCGATTCACATGTGACGGGATGTTGCGAACAGAAGGGAACACTCGAAAGGCGTAAATGTAGGCAACTGAGCATTGGCCATTATGCAGTGGAAGCTGAGCGTATTCCTACATTTTAAATTCCTCTTAAACTATCAAGAGGATTAAAATTGCTTATTTGAACTTAAAATCAACTCACGAAAAACTATGTCTTACTTGGTTTGCAATTAACAGTTCCATTTAGATTCTGGCTAACTAGCTTGTAGTTATGTGCGCAAACACACAATGGTAGGCCCTCGTCGTTAGACTTTCTACAATGGGCATGCAATCCACACTGTCGTTCTCCGCATGGCACTGCAAAGAAAAACCCACGACAACCGATGAATCATCTAAGATAATTCAAATGACAATTCAAGCATTTAAAACACTTTAGCAGAGTTGCTTGCTGACGCTCGCTCATTTGGCGTCGTTGCGCTTCGCTCGAGAACGTTTCTTGTTGCAACACTTATAAACAGGCAGACAATTCCACGTCAAAAACGATAAGTCAAATTATCGAGCAAATGATCAGAGTAGCACGTGTTTTTCGTAAGGTTTAATTTCATAAACAAACGGACACATATGCATTATCTTTCTTTTCTTTATGATTCTCCTGTATTAATCTCATTCCTGTTAGAGATTTTGTCCTTGGGCAAATGAACTTTTATCCAACGTAGAAAGTCAGTCATTTTCACAACTGAATAAATATTTAACATACTGCTTACTAAATGTATTTAAGTAAAAGTGCTGTATCTGATGACAAAAGCTGATTTTCGTTCGCTTCGCTCACTCAGTCAGCGTTAACATTTCCTCAGAAACGTGACTGACTCAATGTAACTTTGGCCAGCTGCATTCTTTCTCTACAGTGACGTGCTGTGCGCAGCAGAGCATAGGAGTTTCTTGTCAGGTCCAGGTGCCTGTCCGTCTGTGAGTTTGTATCAACAAAAGCTATTGAACCCACAGTCAGATTCATTTCAAACGTTCCACATGAATTCTATAAATAAATAAATAAAATATTTGTTGACATACAAAAGCCAGATGTCCACACCCAAGTCAACAAAAAATGTCCACTAACGAACGCATGGCTCAATACAAAAAAGAAGGTACAGAGACAGGTTAGGACTCTTGCCCAATCTATGGAAAAACATTTAACGTGGTAACTGTTACTACCTCGCCTTGCATCCCGTTCCAAACTACAACGACTCTTATTTGGAAAGAAATATTTCTGCGTATCCTTTTTGCAGGAGATGGAAGAGGGAGGAAAGGACGGAACAATAGTAGCGTACCAATCTTGCACCCAGTTACGCCATTCAAACAATATTTTCGGTCCTAATAACTTCGGTTAGGTCAGGTTAGGATTTTGTATTCCCATTCTTCTTGAACTTGAAATTTTTCCTTAGCGCACAGATTTTGGTAAAATTTATAGCATAAACCTCCTCCGTCTCCTTGATTGTACTAGGGGTTTAGTCAGAGTGGTTTACAAAGATTTTCGTTCTAAAATTTATAGAGGTGGGAAGGAAATGGGAAAGAAAACTGTTTGAAAGCATTGCCCACTGTGAACTACTTGTTGGATCGCACGGAAATGGTGCAGTTAAAAATCGTTAAAAAGAGGTGAAGAAACCATATTAAAAACTTCCAGAAAGAGTGTTCATGCAGTATGGTACAGAATTCTAAATGAGTGCAAGTAACGTAACAGCTCACAAAAGTATCCATAGTTAATGTTAGTTGAAGATTGGGTAAAGATTATGAAGGGGCAAAGAGATGATTAATAATGCTATGAAATTCCTGATAGGACAAGTTGGAAATTGCAGGAAACATTTTGGGGATCGATGTTAAGGTCGCTTGATACACTTATATGGCTTCAGTATGAGGTCACACAATTTGAGTGTATTGAGAATGAAAGGGATGCATGAATGTCGCGTTCATTATTCTCATTCCGCGACTTAGGCGTATCTTTTAACTCGTAACAAAGGCCTTACGTTCACTTTTGTGTTCTAATTCGAGATTTAGAGATCCTTTTTCCTTGAATTTAGGACTTAAGGATAGTAGGAAATGACTTGGAAATTTATGCCCTTGCCGGATAGCAGATTTTCATAAAACAATAATTGTAGCAAGTATACCCATGAGCTCGCCGAGGATATCCATGAGCTCAGTAGAAGTCGGCATAAAAAAAATAGGACATCATGTTGGAACAAATTTCCGGACATTTTCAGTATACATTTGCTCGATTTTTCCCAAAAAAATTTCAACTACACACAGTCCATCGGGCACTGTACGGGTCCTTTCTTATCCCCTCGTGTCAAACGTTATATGTTGAAACACTAACATCTGTTACTGTAGTGGCTCTCTTACGAAGCAAGTCCTTATTGAACTTAGTATCTCTTGGTATTATTTAACTACTGGTTCGCTAAAAAAGAAACTCTAAAATGTAGCACCAATTCAATTTGTAAAATGTACCACCATTCAATACATGTAGGCATAACGTTAGCAATAGCGGTAGCCCCGTGACGGGCGGGTATAGCAGGTAGTGGTGGCTGACTGACTAAACACGTTGCTTGGCAACTGCCAAGCTCCATGCAGAAGCATTCCCCGAATTTCGCGAATGACACGGTGCTAGCGCCTTATCGTATTTCACAGTATTTGTTATGCCAGTGCCGGTACAAAAATGAAGGCTTAGATAATAATTCCTTTTTTTTTTTTAAATGGGAATAATTTTAGATTTTCGATGAATTCCAGGAGTTTCAATACACTGTGTGAAAAATAAGGACATTTCAGGACAAATATTCAAAATCAGGAATATCAGGAACTTCAGGACTACCATTACCACTGCATGAGCTACAGAAAACCCGATATCTTTACATCCGAATTATACATAGCGACTTTCAACTTGGGGGATGTTATAAGGTTGCACTACTCTTTCACCTCCCCACAGTAACTTTCTGAAGTTACCAAAGTGAATACTAAAGTGTACAAGACCCCGATTTTAAGTCCAGAAGCAGCTCTTTAAGATAAGATAAAACCTGATTGCCACAGCAGCGGGAAAGTTGGAAAAGACTAACAATAGTCACTATTTCCCAGTGCGAAACAAATTTATGGAGGAATTTAAAGACAAACCAACCATACTTAAGGCTTTAAGCGACCCTACTCTCTTTAAAGGTCTAGAACTGGACAAAAACATCGCTGAAGTCTTAAATTCTGGGGCAAATGTGTCCCGAAAAGCCCCGAACTCGAGGACAAAAGAAACTGTAAGGAGAAATTTAAAGACAAACCAACCGTATTTACGGCTTTAAGCGACCCTACTCTCTTTAAAGGTCTAGAACTGGACAAAACATGGCAGAAGTCTCAAATTCTGGGGCGAATATGTTCCGAAAAGTCCTTAACTCGAGGTCAAAAGAGACTAAGGAGAAATTTAAAGACAAACCAACCGTATTTACGGGTGTAAGCGACCCTACTCTCTTTAAAGTCTAGAACTGGACAAAAACATCGCTGAAGTTTCAAATTCTGGGGCGAATATGTCCCGAAAAGTCCCGAACTCGAGGACAAAAGAGACTGTAAGGTCCAGAAATTGGGAACAAAATCGATCTAAATTTAAGGGAAATAGTGTCCCTAAATCTCAAATTAGATAAAAGTGAACATAAGGTCCCGAATATGGGAACAAAAGTGGCAAAAGTGGCACAACGTTAAAAGCAAAAGTGTCTCTAAAAGTCACGAAAGTAAGAACAAAAGCGACGCCAAGGTCCCAAATTTAAGGACAAAAATATCCCCGAATGTCCCGAGTTAACAATTTTCCGAATTGAGGAGCAAAAGTGACCCAAATATCCCAGATTTAAGGACAAACGCAACTCTAATATTTTTAATGGTCTCGAAAATGAGAACAAGAGGACTGTAAGGTCTCACATTTAAGGAAAACGGTGTCCCTCAAAGTCTTGAAAGTAGGAACAAATGCGCCCCCAAAGAGAGAGATTTAAAGACAAATTGCCACTGAAGGCCATAATTTGAGAACAAAAGCAACCCTGAGGTTCCCAATTTTAGAACCTGTAATGTCTCTAAAGGTCGGACTCTAATTTCAGTACGAAAACGACTACAAGGTTTAAAATTTAAGGGCATAAGTATCCCGTTTCATCCCAAAGTAGATGACAAAAGTGACCCTAAAATCCTGAAATTAGGAATAAAAGCAGTACTAAGGTCCGAACTAAGAGCAAAAGTGTCCCTAAAACGTCTGAATTTAATGACAGAAGTGAACCTAAGGTAAAAAGGTCTTACTAAACGTCCTGAATTTAAAGATAACATTGACCCTATGTACTAAATTTAAGGACAGAAGTGACCCTAAATGTTCCTTAAGGTACCAAATATGAAGACAAATGCGACCCTAACGTTCAAAATTTGAGGGCAAAAGTACCCCTGTTGGTTTCGAATTAGATAAGTGACCCTGTTACCGAATTTTGGAACAAAAGCCCCATTTTACTTTTAAGATCAAAAGTGTCCATAAAAGTCCTGAATTTAAATACGAAAGCAGCACTAAGGTACGAAATTAAGGACAAAATCGTCTCTTAAGTTCTCGAATTTTGAGGATAAAATCGTCGCTATATTGAATTTAAGAATAAAATCTACTCTCGAGATCCCAAATTTAAGGGCCAAAAGTTCCTAACGACCAGAAATTGAGGAACAGGAAACCCAGGGTACTGAATTTAACGACAAAAAAAGACCATAAGGTACCAAATTTAACAGCAGTACTGTCCCCAAAACGTCCTGAATTTAAGACGATAAAAGTGATCCTCAGGTCCCAAATTTAAGAACAAAAGCTACAACAAGGTCCTAAACTTAATTGCAGAAGTGGCCCTAAAAGTATCGAATTTGACGAAAAAGTATCCCAAAGGTCCCTGAATCAAGTAAAAAAAATTAAACGAGAATGTTATTGCTTTGAAATGAGGAGGCTTTGTCTCTAGTAATACCTTTAGAAGTTTTGCCCAAAATTAAATAACGGGTTTAATTTTTCATTTTTGAAAGTCCTTGTAAAAAAAAATCGGTGTCTCCTCTTGCAGAGTGTTAGCAGCTGAATTATTATCCTGTTTACACAAACCTGCCAATTATTTATCAGGAATAAAGACTGATTTTCAAATAAAAGAACCAAAGCAAGCAAACGAAATAAAACGCCGACGTAGTTCGAAGGTTAAATGAATAATTTTAAAGTTGGTAGCTGCACAATTTCATTTACCGTTTGAAGATTAATTGACATCACGATTTCAAACGTCACGAAACGAATCCTTAATAAGTTTTCTTTTTTTCAGACATGTCATAGTTTTTTTGGTCAAAACTGACAAGGTCTAATTTTTTCCATTTGTCGATGTCGTCGACGAGCAAAGTGGAACGGGCTGACATCATTTTATGGTTTAACCTTAGATTGTTATTCACCATTAGTAAAGTAACAATTCTTCGTTCTGTGAAATTGTTGTGGTCCATACACATGTACTGCGTGTTTACCGTTGTATGACAAATATATTGCTCCATGACTGATGTTTTCTATGTTAACTATGACTTTAAAATAATACTGAGATACATTGCTGACTCGCTAGCTGTAACTTCTTATCCAGCAGAATTCACATCACCCGGTTAACTATAGAAAATGGGAAATTTTCACCGTTCCGCACCGCAAGAGAATTTTATTTTTGTGAAACCTTCAACTACAGTCCCATAGCACGTATACCCTTATAGCTAGAAGATAAAGTTTTTGACACATTTTTTCAAACAAGGAAATGGTTACGCTGTCACTAATAATTGTGTATTTTACGTTTTCATGCGGTCAAAAATCTTTTTCACTAGACGCGTGAAACCAACTAAACTGCCTTAGCTGTAAAAGACACACGAATGCAGTGGTCGCCGTGCTCCTATATATGTTACGTGAAAATAGGACAGGCGTTGATGTCGTCGTTGAATCTTAGCAGTCGACACACTAGCGTGTTTCTTAATAGTTTGTATCCTATAGTAATGTTTAAAGATGTTTCATTTCAGACTTCCATCTGAATTTTCTACAAATCTCTTCACTAATGCGATATGACAATACTGCACCTGTACAATTTACTCCGTAATGTCCAAATTTGCAATCGCAGAAATACGTTGACTTGCCGGTCGTCGAACAACTGCCCCCGTTCTTGCATGGCAAGATAAAAGCACAAATATCTGGAAAACAAGTTAATGAAAAAAAAAGGTTTAAAATACGCACCAGTTTCTTTTGAAGGCTTCGTATAGGTTGAAAAAGTGAATTGTAATGAATTGAATTTTTATTATTTAGAAGCAAATACAGAGACCCACAGACCACAAGAGCAGATCAAATCAAACAAACACAAAGGAAATATATTTCCAACAATCAGAAAACAGGATTAAATGCGACAAAATATTTAACCCCCCCCAAAAAATAATTATTTACTTATAGCAATAAAATAATAACAAAAGAAGAAAAATAAATTTAGGTAAAATTGCAAAGATAAGAACAAAAAAACAGTACAAAGATCAATCCAAGGAATACAGTAGCAGAATACTTTGCCAAAAGAAACGATGAACGCAAAAGGGAACAGAACATTTCAAATCTAAATTTAGAAAAGGTTAACTCACAATACTGGACAAATCTTTGTACGTATGTGAAAAGAAGTACTCCTCGGTAATACTTTCCTTATTTGTACCCATACTTAAACGAATATACCCGTAATGTAGACAGACAGCACCATACGTTAAACAACAAAAGCAACAAAACAAAAGAACAGCAGAAAACACGGGAGCACGGAACAAAAAAGCCCAGCAACATTTAGATAAAAAGTGTGCTGTTGAAGACTTATTGACAAAAGTATCGCGTGACGTCACGTGTGTCGCTAAACAGGCAGAGAAAATAAACCCAGAAGCAGAGACGGACCAACAAATTATAAGGGGGCGCAGACGCCATCTTTACAATCTCCGCTCCCTCCCCCCTTCTTTTTGGTCCGTATAACTCGTAAATCCTAGGTGGCATTACTTATGAGAAGACCTTTCATAGCTTTATAATGCAGCAGATTCACGACATACGTAGAACTGAACCAAGAAATCACTAAAGGTGGTGCAGACGACATCTTTACACAGTTTTAGGCCCGTTTTCAGAACGCTGACTAAAACTCGTACATGACTTGAAATGACGTCACACCTATTTAGCACCATTCACCACCAGAACTTCGTTTGGATACATTTGGAAGAAATCGGGTGGTGAATGGCACTTAATAGGTGTGACGTCATTTCAAGTCAAATGATGTCACACCTATTAAGTGCCATTCACCACCCGATTTCTTCCAAATGTATCCAAACGAGGTTTTGCTGGTGAATGGCGCTAAATAGGTGTGACGTCATTTCAAGTCAAGTACGAGTTTTAGTCAGCGTTCAGAATCCGGTCCTTAACACTCCTCCTAACACAACATGCACACACACTCGTGCAGAAACAAATATTTTACACGTAAACAGATGGAGTTGGCGGGAAGGCGGGGGCAACAGAATTTTTTCTAGGGACCGTTTCTTTTAATTTGTGTGTGTGTGTTTTTTTTTACTCCTTTTTATCTTTTCTGCCCCTCTTTGCAACATTTTCTAGGAAATTTTTATCCTTTTTCGGTGTTTTTCTGGCACTTTTCTACCACCATTCCAGAAAATGCCCGCTATTTCTTTTAAAGGGAAATGTTGCCATGAGGATGGGGGTGCTGATCCCCCCACCCTAGTGTGCATGTCACTGTAAACAGCCAATAAATTCTGGTAGGCGACCCTTCCATCTCCCAACATTAACCCATGTTTTCTTCCACCTCCGTCGTTTTTTGATTTCTTACCATATAAAAATCCCAGTAAGCAGTATCAAATTTACGTATGGAATTGAGTAAATAATGGACAGAAAGCTGATCATTGTCGTTTGTAGAATAGCTGAAATTAGCTTTAACGGGAAATAAAAAAATAAATACTCTTAGTGAAGGTAAGAGTGAATGAAAGAAAAAGTTATATAAAGCTGCCAAAAAAGTTACTTTTTAAAGAAAGGGATCTGATATTTACGCCCCGCGTTTCTCTGGCGAGGGGGGGGGGGATTGTACCATGCCCGTCCTGAAGACATGATTACACGGCCATAGATATGTGGTCAACAAATAGGAAAAAGACGCAATACTAATACTGGAATACTTGTTGAATAGACTAATTTTATGGAATGTTAAATAAGAAAGAATCTTCAACAATGGCATACACCGTACACCTTTCTCTTTTCGGCCATTATTTCACACACTAGGCTTAGCGCACATTAAACACAGAGTAAACCACACTAAGCATGCAAACAACAAACATTGAAAACCTGCATAAAAAAAAAGACTGCAACTTATGTACTGCTAGTCAGTGATCAACCAGGGTATCACAGGAAGAGCTCGGGCCTCCCCAGGAATGTATTGCAGGGCCCTCGGAAAGACTCGCAATCTGGTTGGGGGGAATTGACAAGGAGGTGGGGGAACCTGGAAAGGGGTTCATCGGGAGTGCTGTACGTTTCTCCAACAGGATCTGATCCCCGGAATCTAGTGTGGGTTCAAGAAATCGGCGTGAGTTAACGTTTCCTGCAACTAGAATACAATTTTCATACGAATTCGTTGAAAATGTTTCTAAAAAAAAGTTTGTTTAACAAGTGCCACACCGGAAAGTAGAATTTTTTTAAAGAGTTCAGCGTGAATTGAAAGCGTTTTCCTGCAACTTACGATGGAATGTTCATGCGAATTCAGTTCAAATAAAAAAAAACAGCCTTTTTGAAACAAGGGTAAGTTGTAGTGGGGAGAGGCGAGAGGATGTAAAAGGGTCCCGGAAAGTTTCCTTTTTTTTTTTAAAGAATATGCGAAAATTTAAATCGTTTCCCTGCAACTTAGCAATGCAATTTTCATACGGATTTATTTAATTTTTTTCTGAAATTAGAGGCCTCCCATAGTGGGTGCCTCCCTGGGGAACCCCAAGTTCCCGGAAGGCCCAATCCGACACTGTGAGCAGCCATGTTGAAAATCACGTCATTAAATGGGTTCACTTTTAGGGAATGGCGAAACAAAAATGCCAAAACATGGGAAATAACGTTCCTAACAAATATCTACCCCACAGAAATTTGTTCCTACTGCTCTTGCTAGCACATGTGTCTCGTCACTCTCCGTGTGGTTCTTCGAATTACCGCCCAAATGCATTGCTAAGACAAGGTCGTGCACAATCAAATACCTGAAAAGGTAATATTTGCCACGTTTAGGGTCATCTCTGTCAGCCTCCCATACCCATCACCCTCCATCAAAGAAAGGGTCGGGGAAATTTTATTTTTGCCTTGGACCCGGACATTCCTATCGACGTCCCTGGGTGAAATGGGGTTGGGCATTGCGTGTTTCTTGATGAGACAACTTATTAAGCTGATGGTGTATTTCACAATCTCAAGTAAAATACGTAGGTCAATCGAACTTTGCCCCAGGCAGGAAGATATCGAACTGCTCAGCAGGATCCGATCTAGATAGGCCATCGATGGCTACCAATAAGCAATGGTCGAACATTAAAGGACCCCCGTGCACGGGGCAACAAGGTCGTTCAGCCAGTGGGCGTCGCAGCCAAAAATCACTGCGACGTGCCGCGCGGCCACGTCCGTTTTTCATTGATAATTCTTGATCCCGTGTTGAAAAATGAACACGGAACAAGTATGGCCGCCCTGTGCTCACCTGCACGTCTCCCGGGATCCCAGTGGCTACTGTGACTGTCTGGCCGCGGTGGCCAAGTGTGCGCTGCTATATATACCGTAAGCATTCCCGCACCAACCTGGTCATGTGGCTAGGTCGTTTAGTGTGTTGGGGCCCATAAAAGTAGTGTCCTATATGCCGTTGCGGTGTGTATTACCAGTCAGGGTGCAGTTCTTTTTTTTTAGCAGAATCACAGCGGTGATACATGATGATAATTTACCACGCATTATATTATCGACTACAATACCTCGAGTGCTTCTATGAAATCGATATTTTGTGCGTTTTAGCACGAAACTCCTTTCCAGATTTAATTTCAGGACACTGTAGGTTGAGGAAAACTTGTAGGAAAGGAGTTGAGTGCTAAAATCCAAAAATTGTACGTTTCACAGAAGCACGAGTGGGATTCGGATTGAGAATTTTTGTTTACTTTCTGCAATACTATTCTCCAAATTAATTTCGTTGTACGGTTTCGATTTCCGTTTTCGCTTTTCTAATCACGAAGTAATTTTGCTTTACGATATTCGGTTTTATGATGTTTATGATGTTTACCTCTCTTTGGCGTATCGAGACTAGCCCGCAACTCATTTTGTCAACCAACCTGTCATTTTATTTGCTTCTACACAGGTGTTTCGAAGGTGTCAGGCCTAAACGACATGATAATGCTGCTGATACAACACGTAAACGTACCCCGATCGAAAAGCATCTTCATGTTTCCGTAATAATCAGACGATTCCCGACTTCAATGACTTCAATGCCTAAATACGGACATAACTATTCCAAATGCTGCCGAAAAGCCTCTTCGTTTTTCCGTATTAATCCGATGATTCACGAAAGTGATTTCATTGCCTTAATACGGGCATAACTATTCCAAATGCTGGGGAAAAGCAGCTTCGCGTTTCCGTAATAATCCGACGATTCGCGAAAGTGATTTCGTTGCCTTAATACGAGCATAACTATTCCAAATGCTGCCGAAAAGCATC
>JAHWFP010253099.1:58825-112426 GCA_023313725.1 Lithobius niger
GGCTGGCTATGACACACATGGGTGGTTTCTGTAAAGAGCGTGCCCTTTATGGTCACGGGACAACTCCTCAAGCTAGTCCGAGTGCACAAATCAATGAACCACTTTCAAATCACAGGCAGCCACTAACACCCTCACCAACGTCTCTTGTGCAAGTTGACATGATAGTGAGACTGCACCACAATCACTGTTTGTATGACAACTTGAAAGCACTACAGAGGAATTAATGCACATAGCGTCCTTGTTGATTCCATGGGTCTTGTAAACGCCTGTTGTGGCACTTTTTTCGCACTGCAGATACAAAACGGAATTCCTTTACGAAGGTGGTTTGGGGCTGATGCGATTCGTCTTTACTCATGTAAACACCTGCAAACGCATTGGAGTGTTGATACAGGTGTGGTAACAATGTGGGACACACTGTTCCCATGTAATTTGTGTTGTTGCCACTCGAATTTTAGGTAAATATCTCTAAAGGTAAGCAAATGTGACTAGGGAAACCGCTAAAACATTTGATTGCAGGTTAAAAAAAATAATCCAATTTGTTACACGCAGTGTTAGAGCAGCGAGGCACACCTCCACTACCCAAAGGAAGGATGGGAAGAAAGTGGCTCCTAACGTGTTCTGGCTTGAATCGCATTCCTTACCCAAATGGCCCCGATCGCGTTCTCGCATCTTGCAAACAGGTGCCATTTTTTGAAACACGATTCTACGTGCATTGCTAAAACGTATAGTGATTTGCCCATAACATCAGAGTGGCCTGGCATCCGGTCCACACTTGCCTCCACACCAGCTGTAGCAGACGCCAGTAAATTAACACCACTCACTTGTGCAAGTGTATCTCTGAAATTTATATCACCCTAAATAAAACGAATTGCCCCCCGTGAGTCCAACATGATGGCCAGACATTTGACCCCCCCCCCCACCCCCAGTACAGTGCTACAGCTATCATCACATTGGGCACAGTCTCTAAGCGATACATATTCTAGGTTAAATACATGAACCCACACGCCAACACCACCAGTAAGCGCACTTTTGAAGGGCACCAATCGCAGAACACCTGCGTTCCTCAGTTTTGGGGACGATGACAGTGTTCACACACGATTCACCAACAACAGATTACAGTGCCTTGGCTACCAACCAGAGTCCTACCATGACGTAGTGCATCTAACAGGAAACCAATCTGGCCGGGACTCCCGGTTAAGAAAGATGCTTCCATCACCCTTCCCACGGAAAGTCAGTTCTTAAACGCATATTAGCACAGCATGGTTGCCACATAGGTTTACTATTATTTACACGTCACCACTTGCTTAATTGCTCATTTCCACACCTTACTTCTGCCCAGCATCATAGGGAAATTGCGTCGACTCATTGACACTGTTAGCCAAGTGATTCACAGTAAACCACCACACAGTATGTATGGATGTGCTTACTTTGGTGACGCCACCGTCCTGAATGCTGATATTTAAGGTGCGGGAGAATAACAATATCAGGATAGTGAAATCTCTTTGATTTTTCGATGTATAACCTATCTGCCCTTAAACAAAACTTGCTGAGGATTCCACATAAGCTTTTCGGCCGTTCGAAGTCGTGATATCAAGCGTCAAGCTCTTTCGCCAAGTTAATCCCACCGAGTAATAGTGCGTAATTTAAATGAAATACATGAATAGTCCCTATTAGCGTACTGCGCATTTTTCATTTATTTCATTTAACGTTTGAAGTCTTAGTCGGTAGGATTAACCCGGTAAAGAACGGCTTGGCGTTTTATATCAAGACTTCAAACGGCCGAAAAGCTTGGCGGAAATCCTTAATAAGTTTTGTTTTGGAGTAGATTACTTTTCCATATTGTTATATTTGATTCGTTCAAAAAACTTTCAGCCACGACGGTTCGAACCACTTCTGGTACATTCTGAAGAGAGAAGTTTAACAAAACAACACGTAAACACAAGCCAGGCTTGAGAGAAGCACGGAGTCGAGCCAAGAGTAAAAAAAATGTGTGTGTCCTTACAGGACTGGGACAGGGTCACTAACCAAAATTTAAAATGAGGAGAGGGACAAAGGTGTGCCCAGTCCTGGCACAGGCCTAAATGGGAGAAAGTCATGCAGGTCCACAATTTATATCCTCGTACTGAGGACACTATGGTGGCGAAACTTGTTGAAGTAATTTGAAATATTCTTGATATTTTGGTGCAGAGGGTAAACATCGAGGCTTAATTCGTTCTCACTGTACACGTTGTTGGTTTCTTCTCTATTCATTCGGAATTTGGTGCTTTTGTAATATTTTATTATTGTTTCATCGGTGGCATGGCATACTGGTATGCAATGTACGCGTTACCTACTGTTGTGGATAGTAACCTGTTCTTCTCGGTAAGGGGTCACACTCTCAAGTTAATTGTAAAGCCCGTCAAGAGGAACTGTTGCAAATATTTTTTTAATGCCATGTTGTGGGGCCCTGGAATGCACTGCCTGCTGACGTTGTCCTCTCCCCGTCACTTGCTATTTTTAAAAAAGGCTCACAAGTGTAAATGTGACTGGATATGTTAAGTAGTCGTGAATTAACATGACAAACCCGTTAGCCAGCATAGTATAGTTGATTTTAGAACAATACAACATTTTTTTAAATAATTGTCCAGGACAGGCTTGGAATCAGTGGGTACTTTTGTGTCCCTTCCATGTTCTTTTGCGTTTTATTGAACACAACAATTCATTCATTACCATCATGTCAGTGAACTACCATCGTAAACAAAATTAGTGCCGAGTGTACCGTTCTTTTTTTATGAAAGGCAGTGCATCGGTACTGGCATTGAAATATCCGTAGTACGTTAAAATTCGTCAAACACGTTTATCAGAAAACAAAAACAAACTCATTTGATGTTTAAGGTATGGTTTAACTGCTCCGAAGGAAAAATAGCAGAACCCAAACAAACTTCCCTGTAAGGCTTCATTTACCAGTGTTCCTATACTATTTATGCCACGTGCAACTTTACTGCTGTATTACACATGTTTTTTTTTACAGTTTTAACTTTATTACACGGTAGGTTAGATTGGTTAATTCTACTTGGCTAAACGACATCGCTGAAAAATCGTAAAAACCACTTTCTTAATGTGCTTAGTACAGATTAAGTATTCAAGGTTCGTGCGACTCCTTGAAAAACAAGAAATGTCGTTGGAAACAAAATTGAAACTTGAAACACCAGTCCTGAAATCCTGAATCTGAAATCTTGAAAAGTGGTGTCTCATGAATGGGAAAAACGGAAAGGAGACGACTTGAAAAATGCTGGAAAATTTAGCCCCAAAAGTAGGCGATTATGTAGCGTTTATTACACACTATATTATTCTTACAATAATTTAGAAAGTTGGGCTGTGGTTTTTATTTTATATGTGTCTAATGGGTGAATACAGAGGTAAGGTTTTACGTCAACGAAACAGTATAGGAACAGTGCGGTATGTGAAACATTACAGGAAATTTTAGTTGTGTTCCTTAGCTGTTTTCACTTCGGATCAGTTAAACCTTACCTTAAACATCAAACGAATTTATCTGTTTTTTAATTCGTGATACTTTGACATACCAAGTTGGTCTTCTGTACTCGTTGCAAATGCACTGAATTTCGCTTGCAGTGCAAGTCTTTCATTTGCAAGTTGGTTTGTCCCCAGTTCTCTTTCAGTGGCTCTCGCCTTTATTTTTAATGTAAGCCGGCATACCAAATGGCGAAGAACATTTTAGCTTTAACACGGGAGGGTGACGTCAAACCTTTATATTACTAATTCGTAATAAGGATAATGCTTCCACTTCCGGTTTCCTGGAGGTGCGGGTGAAAGCAGGTGTTTTCTCCAAGATGGCGAACTGGAAACAGTTGCTGCCTCTCTTATCACGTTTCAATTGTATATGTAAAAATTATTGTGACCAAGGGATACAAATTTTTCCGAAAATTAATACCGTTTTGAAATATTTATGCTCTTGTGATTCATCTATTACTGTCAGGAGTGTTTTTTTTATGCAAATATCTCACTCACCACAAACTGATTGATTTTTTTTTGTGGGTGAATTGTGGGATCCCCAGCATTTTTAGCATTTGTTCAATCTTCAGTCTACGCCTTGCATCTGGCATTTACGGATTGGCATGGATGCATAAAAAAACAATGATTAAAACAACGAAAAACAATAAAACTGATCGTTACGGGACCCCGTAACTCTGGAATGGTATACGACCAACTGAAATTTCTATTTCTATAAAGGGCACTTCTGCGGAAGTGTCTCTTTAAAATGAACTAAGACCCAGCATTCTAGGACAAATGGTTTAGTCAGTACACACCATTGTATAAACGTGTCCAAATAAGTCACCATTTGTATAAGTCACCAATGAAACTCGCGATTCCAGCTTAAGTCCAGATTTCCAATGTTTCAAATCGGAAATTATTAAAAGTTGGTGCACGTGTTGGTCAAATCCCACAAGACTCGCATAGCAAATTTGAGTAGAAACATTTTGAAAGACGGAGGAGAAATTAAGCTTCGAAGTTTCAGCATTAACGTGCAAGATCGAGGTTATAGCTTACAGTATTCACTGATTAGGGCATAATTAACCTATTGTGGCTTTAATTATATTTTAGTAAAATTAATGACGAGTAACGTATTTTAATTGAACCAATTTTTCGTTTCTTGACAGTGACATAGGTGCTGGAATAATAATTTAAAATTTGTAGGGGATTCAGTGTTGAAACGTGCGGCCAACTCCTATGCTGGAATGGCGTGTAAGATGATTACAATTGTGGAGAGGTCACAGTGACGTGGCGTTAGTGAAATTTACTCTGCACATTCTTGACTGGCATACTTGTATACGGTCGTTAAAATTGCATTGACGTCCAATTAGTGTTTATGTGAGATTGTTGTGGAATAAGTTGTCTAATATTCACTTTAGGTACTCTTGAATGGTTCACTAGAAATCCCGTGAACAGGAGATCTCACCCGTCCCCATCCAAAAAATATTCTTACATACGTCAAAGAAAATTCCTACCATACATCAGTTCTTGGCCTGCAAGCTTTTTTGGAAGTCGTTTTAGGTCACCATCTAACAAAAATGTTTGAGATGTTGCAAGTCAAAAACTATTTCTGAGCTTCATTTATTTTATGGTCACTGTTATGAACTTTTGTGAACTGGCATGTAATGTAATTAGCTGTATTTCAAAGAATATTCTTCCCGGATTTCATTCAAATCGATTCATGCATCCGTCCGCAACTGCATACGTTAGTTCTAATGGGTTTCTTTAGACAACATTTTGGGTTGCTTTGTAAAATTTTTCATAAAAATCGAAGAGACATTTCTTAATGAATAAATAATAAATGTTACGATAAATATTTCTACTTAGGTTGTGTTAAATTTGATGAACGATTTAGAAGTTATATGCCAAAAAAACTATTTTTTTGTACACTAATGTCAATTAGTTTAAATGTCAAGTAGATTTCATGCTTCATTCAAAGAATGTTCCTACCAAATTTCATTGAAGTTGCAAGCCAAAAAATATTTTTAGGCCGTAATCTTGGATTTTTACCAACTGGTGTAAAACCAGGTATAAACAAACGTTGTTCGGCCTATTTTAAAGAATATTCCTCCCAAATTTAATTTGAATCGGGTAATGCGTTTGGCAGTAACTGCATGTAAACCGTTATTCTTGAATCCAGTTCGGGAAGCCATCTTAAATTTTCACATAAGGTGAATGGAACATTTCTTGATGTATATGTTATTCTGACTATTCCTTATCAGTTTGAGTCTATCTGAGGAAAGATTTGGAAGTTAGGTGCGCTTGAATGGTCATTAAAATTGCATAGGTCTGATTGGTGTTTATGTTATGTACCCATGGAGTAAATCGTCCACTTACGATTGAAAGGACTCGTCTGTTAGATGAACAGTCAACTTGAATAGACAGGTGTCGTCGCCGTCTTCATACGTCTTTCTCAGTAGGGCTTTTACTTATCTGAAGATGGTTAACTACTGCACAAAAACAGCACACAGAAAAATAGGGTGACAAAAAAACACACCCTCTCCCAAAATGTCACTATGCTCAGTCTGTGAATTATCAGCCATAGCTCCAATATTTTTAAAAGCATAATAAAAATTAGCATTTCAGACGATAGAAAAAAAACTTTAAAAATTCAGTTCAAACCACGTTTATGTAAAATAGCCCTGGTGTCAGTACTTCGAAACGTCATCTATGGATATTCTGATTCCATCGTCAGTCACACTGCGAGACACTGTAGCACTACTTTAAAGTTACCTGTAACTTTGGATTCTAGTAATGATACACTACTGAACATGACTTTTTATTAAAAAAAAATAGTGCAGTGCATCAAAACTGTAAAATTTCAGCTACAAATAATTTCCAGAATCCAAAACATTCCCACCTTGGCTGCTGCTCAGATTGTAAAACTGTACAGTTACGATACCAGTTTACGAAGTCAAGTTATGACGCTGTAAAGGGAGTTTTTTTTTTTTTAAAAAAGAAGTCAACTGATTTTATTAACTATAAAATACATCAGTGTTTTCTTTTTATATACATTTTTTTCCCTATGAACAGTGCAGTTGTTTACGCAAGGCCACTTCAATGTTGTGGAACTGTTCTCCAGCGACGAGTAAGTTTTCGAGTAGGGCGTGTTTGGGATGGTTCTGTAAGGGATTAAAATTTGAATTCAAAGAGATGCTGTGAATTAAAATAAGACAGTCAATCAATTAACTCTTTGAACTATGTTCTTTCAACTGTAAACCTATGCAAGGAAACAAAACAACTATGTACAAGAGGGGTGAAGTAGGAGTTGTGTTTGGAGGGGGTCACTGTGCGTGAATGATGGATTGATATTCTGTTGTGTCTACTTTTTAAAATTTTCTTTTGCGCATGTCCTTCTTAGGTATTTCGTCCCACCTGTTATTTCTGAGTGAGCAGAGCATAGCTACTGGCGTGACTGAAGTGAAAAAGGGAGGAGTGGGGGGCACCGACTATGAAGACAGGAGATAAATAAAAAAAATAGTAATAATAAAAATGGTCCTCAGATTTTTCGGTGGCATAAACTGAAACAAAGATTTATCCAGACGTTGAACTGGAGATAATAATCCCCCCCCCCACAAAAAAAAAAAGGTTCTCAGATTTTTCTGGGACAAAAGTAAGAGTGGTAGGCTTGACCACGACTGAGAACTAGACGGGAGATCCCAGAAGTTTACGCCCTTCTGAGTGATATACCATTTTTATAATTATGTCCGTTATTGCAGTGGGCCAGCCACGGCCTCAGTAGAAATTTTGTCAGCCAAAAACAAAACTGAATAGTTTTGCTCGTCTGATATGCAAAAGGTTGCAGTATTTTTTCACACACAAAAACGGATGCTAAGCGATTTTAAAATAATTCAGATTAAAATAAATTACAGATCAAACTAAACATTTTAGAAGAGTTTATTATAGCAACATTCATTTCGAAAATATGTGCCCCCCCCCCCCCTGCTATGAGCACATCTCTGAAGTCCAGGAATCGAAGGGGTAAATCAACATGACAATCACAATTATACTAGAATTGTTAAGCAATAAATAAGCAAAAGCAGCATTATATCTCGATAATTAAGAAATATCGGTAAAAGGTGCACGAAAATATTTCAGTATCATTCGTGTTCGTCTCATAAGTCTATAGTTACATGGACGAGTGGCCGTTGCATTAATGTTCCGAAAACAAGCCTGGAATGCCATTAAAACTTCTTTGCTGTAAGGGTGGTTGCTGTATGGAATTCCTTAAATAAAATAGATGGTTTTGGCACCATCATACGTGTGTTCATGCGTCTTGTTAATTTTACCAAATTGATACGCTTTTTTATAAGACGGCCCGATTATTGTGTTCATTAGTTTACATTTTCCTAATATCCATGCTTTTATTATTACTTCTGCTATTATTTTAATTACTGCTTTTATAGTGCTGGTATTCTATGCTAATCAGATTTTGTAGTAATTCTTTGTTCAATCTTTTAACGGGGTGCTCGTAGTTTTAGTATTTTTTAGTGTTTTAGATTATTTTTAACGATGTAGACTGGCATAAGCGCTAATCTTTCCCAGCCGGGTCCATTTCACCATAAACGGTGATGAACTATTTAAAAAAAAAATTATTTCATTTCATTAAATCTAAATTTCATTACCTCGTAATTACTGTATATCTCCCATTAAAATTACGTTAGATATGTCTAACTCCAGCTGCTTCACAACAAATCCCATATAGGTGAACCAAGATGACTTTGAATGTTGGATATTCTGCAAACTTTTAAACTGACAGTTCGGACTGGTGATAGCAACGACAGTTTTCCAAAATGCTAATTTTCTATTTCACTGTTATAGAGCATCTTTCTATAAGCTGGTTTTCAGACATAGGCGCCAGCAGACATTGAGAAAGGGTAGTGAGCATAGTAATAAACAAGGCATAAAGTAACATTTCAATGGAAGGCATAAATAAAAAGGCATTAAATATTCTTTCCATACCCCGTGTTTAAAAATTATTTATAATGACCAGTCAGCATTGATCAATATTGTGAGACCTAAACAGCCTTTGTTTTAATGTTTTTTAACGATTTTATTTATAGAACGGCCACTCCAACCAAAGAGGGAAGGGTGGTAGGTGGGACAGTTTGCTTTCGTTTTTAACTGACCTTTGTTCCTCTTTGAAGAAAATCAGCGGATGTGACAGTAAAATAACATTATTCGACTGTAATTTTACGTTGCTTGAGGCCCCTACACAGAAAAATGAAAATCTGAAGACTTTCTTTTTTGTAGATTTATTTAATTGCAGATTTATTTACTACACCAGGCTTTCATTTCAGAAGCATTAGTGAAATGTTGGTTCCACTTTTTTTTGGGGGGGCGGGAAGGGAGCGAAAAAGAAGACAGTAGTTTTAATTTTAATTTTATTATTATTTCCTTTAAATTTACATATTCTGACGTGGATTTCGGTAACTTATTTAAAATATTCGATATATGTCATTGCCTAATTTTCTTTCCATACGTATTGTTCCATCTTGATTTGAACCAAGATGGAACAATGACAACCAAGCAATAGTAATTCAGTATTTTATTCAGTGTTATACACGTTACGTGCATGCATGAAGATCATACAGCTTATATGTGCACTGAACCATCAATCTTTATATACATTCAATACTTAATTATTAATACAAGGTTTTATATACAATACATGGATCTCACATGGGCCTAAGAATAAAAATTATAAGTTTCCTTAGTGTATTTCAATTAACAAGTATTAAACAATAGCCGTTTCTTTTTTTTTAATACTACATCTAGTTATGGTCTCATTTAGTTTGGTTGGTATGATAAATTGAAGGCATCTTTTTTCCATATGATTGTTTCCAAGACGGTATTTAGACCCGCAAAGAGTGGTTCCTGTCATGTCTTGTAGTTTCAATTCGATATATGTTATAAAAATAATTGTTCGTTAGTATGGTCAGTTTATAACAGGAGTTTAAAATTAAGTAGATTATATTTCTTCAGTATTTGTATGTAGACATTTTGTATTTAGTACCAAATAATGATTTAGTTGCCTTATATGCATTTTTTCTTGAAGTCTTTCAATATAGTTTTCGGTAGTTGACTTATAGATTGTGCGTGCATACCCTTCTTGTGAAAGTATCCAAGACTCATGAGTTTTTTTTACTTCAATCCCGAATGAGTTGTTAGCCAAGTATAATAGTCGTATTACTTTCCTAACTTTTTTTTTTAGGATATCTGTATCCGTACAAAATTTCCAGTTTTCATCAATTTCGATTCCAAGATAGCATAATGAATAATATTTTATAATATAATATATTATTTTTTTTTGATTTCAGTCATTTTCATTTTGATTTTGTCCAGTTTTGTATTGCGCAGAGTATAACAGTGAACGAAGGCAAAATAAGAGTGGTCGAAAGCACACAAAAAAGGGACGAAACCACCGTAAAAAAAAGCAGCAAAATTTTCCAGTAATTCTTTCTTCCAACTATTTTTTAATTATAAACTTTACGATATTAAATAAAGTGAAGTCAACAATTAAAATGACCAGTTATTCTTTGTTTCATTTTTTTTAATAATAAAGTGAAATGAAAAATAAAATTCATTTTGGTTACTTTGGTCTCCCAACAGGCCTATGTTAGCTTCAAGAAAAGATAAAATGGAAATGAAATGAACAAACGTGCTAACAAGCATATTTGGGGAGGAGTGGAGCAAGGCGGTTTTTGCTTCGTTTCTCAACTTCGTGAAGCTTTGTGTTTGTTAAACTTATTTAGTGTAACTGACGTCCGGAAATTGTATTCTTGCTTTACACTTGAAAAATTGTTTCAGTTCCTGAGTTTTGGTTAACAAAAACGTCCAGTGAAGTTTTAGCAAATTTCAAAACACGTACGAAAATTAAAATACGTTTATGGCGTTTCAGAAAATCATTTTCTGGTTTTGAGTGTTGCTTATTATCCAACATGAATCGTCCTGTTTAGCGCGATTTCAACATGGCCGCCATGGTCCCATTCAGATTTCACAGAAATGCTTGTTTCGTTCGTCTTTCAAAATCCCGAGAGACATCAAGTTTCACAATAATAAAAAAATTAAAAGAGCTACCACAATGTAAAACTAAAACGGAAAAGCAGCCTGTAAACCTTCACACTATCGCTGATTGCGTTAAGTAGCTTAACTAACGCAGACTTCCGGACGTGTTTTCTCAAAAGGGAGACTTTCAATTACTGCCCCTAATTAGAAAAAATGATTACAGCAAATTTCTTTGATTTTTTCTGTGCACCTTAATGAATATTTACAGGGTGATCCAAAAAAAAACTGATGATCCAAAATTTAAGTCCAACATTTCTAGTTAGCACCCCTCAAAACCAGGAGAGGGCAGAAATCAAAGCTAATGAAACTAATATTTCTGCCCTCTCCTTGTTCTGAGGGGTGCTAACTAGAAAAGTTTGATTTAAAAATTTTGGGTCGTCAGTTTCTTAGTGTACCACCCTGTACTGCGTGCAAGTAGTTGTAGGTGCCTCTGAAAGGTAAAATGAAACTATGAAAATGGAAATAATTTTTTCAACAAATAATTATTACCCCGTTTGTACCCTGGTTCGAGTCAAATTAGCATAATCCGGCCCGGGTCGGGTATTTACCCGGACTCGGTCTAACCCTAGTTTTATCATTATCGGTATAAAATTCATTGTTATTAAGGTATTGATTGGTAGACTTAAATCCAGTTTAACCATAGTATCATGCTTGTTATTGATAGATACCATAAGGATTTCATCAGTATATATGACATCCATGTTTTTCTTCTATAATGTCATCAATATATTATAATAAGCAGCATGGGGTCAAGGATTGACCCTCGTGGTACTCCAAATTACACATTAGACATTCACTTTGTGAGCTTGCAATTTCTACACAGAGCTTTGTCTATATTCATAATTTGGGTTAATGAATGTTTGTACAAAATTCCAGTTGTATTTTTTAATTGAAAGTTAATAGGCCTACCTTATTAAACTGTTGATTTTTTTTCTTGAACATTTTTCAAATTCTATTTGCACCGAATTTGAATTGGTGTAAAGCAGTGATCCCTTATTTTAATATTAATTATTAATCATGCATGTTATGGCAATACATGATTTGGTTTTATTTTTTTCGTTTGAAATTTAAGGACTGTCGGACTTAATTTTCAGAAGGTCTACCGTTTTAACATTAAATATATCAGACATGTAATGAAGACGAAGCAGTTTACCAAGTTCATTGTTGCATTTAGAAATGTGGCATGCAGAATGTGATGTAATGATAATAACCAGGATTAAAGTTTTGTTCAGAATGGAGCTTGCCACCTCTAACAATGATAATGGCACTGCACAGCTTGAAGAACACGAAAATAAAAGTTTTTGCAGAACGTACAGAATAACACTCAGTGATAGAGAATGCGGCAGAGAATTAGAGAAAGGTGAGATAATCTTAAAATGAAGGAGAAAATTCAATGATAGCTACTTAAAAGTTTGTATACTAAATGTTTAACTGCATAAAACTTTAAAAAAAATCTTATGCCTGAAAATACGTCATCCTTTGTCTACTACGCTTACGCAGGCTCAATACTCACGTGAAATTTTCTTCTGCTTTTCCAGGTTAGTCAAGTCGAACGTTTCATCTGATTGGAGTAAAGGATTTTTTGATTTTTGTGCCTGTTTGTTCCCGTCATACATTTGATGTTGCTTCATAAATTTGTTCACTGCAATGTAGAAATATGACTTTTTAAAAACAATTTATTGATTTGATGGCAAGCTGGCATATTGCCGGCATTGACGAGCAATAGCAGTGTTTTTGTTTCGGAAGGGCATGGCACTTCTTTCACTTTCGATTTAAGGTTCAGTGTTGGCAGTGCAGTTGCTGAGTGTTTAGATGTGACTACGGTAGTTATAGCGATTTGGTACTATCGGTAAGTCGTAATGGTTTCGATTTAACTATAGCCATCGGCCATTTTTGTTCTAGAACTTGACTGGCATGCTTGGATAGGTGAGTACTGTTAGTGTGTGCGCGTTTTGCTAAACAGAATTACACTGTAGTGCACAAACTACGAAATGACCCAAGGGGCAGACAACCTTGTTTGAAAGAGCCCCACATGAACATTGTGAGACGACCAGGTGCACCTTGCGAGTAGCAGAAGAAGTGTAACCTGGGCAACATAATATAAGGGAGCCCAATGAAGGATTCCTACTCACTCTATAGTTAATACTACATCTGCCTATTTGTTTCCACGGAATAACCGTCGACAAGTAGTAACTGGCATTACCAGACCTGTAATTTTTTTCAAATGCATGCTATTTTGTGGATCAATTCTCCTCATGATAAAGGTCTAAACAAGGATGATAAAAAAATTTAGTGGGTAACCCTGGTTGTCAATGTGGTATTGAATAACGTTTTGTTTTATCTTCTTTGCCTTTGTGTATGCTTCTGTACCCTTATATGTACCCATGTGTACCCTTATTTACCGTTTTATGCCCTTATATGCACCCTTGTTTACCCTTTCTTACTCAAATTTACTCTTATTTTCGATTTGTACCATTGTACAACCTTATGTATGTACCCTTCTACTCCTTACGCACTCTTACCATTATCCATCGTTACCCAAACTTACCATAACGTATCCTTATCTTAACGCAGTTTCTTTATCCTAATTTGCCTTTGAGTACTGTTGCGTGCCCCTTTTAATCATATTTACCGGTATGTAAGCTTTATACCCGTATTTATCCTTATACAATCATGCGTGCTCTTTTTGTATGGGTGTAACTTTTTTCCAATTTCAATTGGGGAAGGGGAACCTGTTGTAGTTAGTCCCACGCTACAAATTTTGATATGGGGGCCCTGCAAAGACATTATTTTTTTGGCCTTTTAACTTCTGAATGGATAAACAACTTGAAAACAAAATGGTTAAGGATATACCGAACTAACTGCTTATCGAAAAATATTTACATGGGTATACATTGATGTAACTTTAGCTTGTTTTTTTTTTTGTAATTCTCAGGCCCCAAATTCAAGACAAATGGTTTGGGAAACTATTCCAAATTACCAGCTTATCGAAATATGGTTTGCAGAAATCCAAGTTAGTGGCGTAAAATGGTGTCAAAAAAAGATTTTTGTCCTTGTAATTTATAGAGAATTCACCAAACTGAGCGCAAACGGATTGTGGGAAACATTATTAAAATTAAGTTATTAAAAAACAGTCATAGTTTCTTACTCAAGATTTTGGAAAATCCAAGATGACGGCCGAAAAGGACATTCGAAAAATTAAATTACTTTTACTTCATAGCTTTTAAACCTTTCTTCAAACTGAATGCAAACTGGCTACCTAAAAACTGACAATTGACTATTTGGCAAAAAAGGTACCCATCAACTTTAAAGCTAATCTAAGATAGCGGCACAAAATGAATTTCGGAAAATATTCAATATTAACTATTTGTTAAAAAAGGTCCTGTTTTAGTTTTGTGGAAATCCAAGAAGCCGGAATAAAACGGCGACAAAATATGCAATTTTTGCATTGTGCATTGTGTCAAATTCAAGAGAAACTGGTTTCGAAAAACTTCCGAATTAAATGCCATTCAAGTCAAGTTCTATTCAAATAACCACAAAACAAAATCACGGTTTTCTCAAGTTCACCATTAGCATAATGGAGAAAGACTGAAAACTAAATTCCTAAGGATTTTGTGGGTGATCTGGGGCTATTGTACAAAAACTACTAATTTATCTTCTATCTAATGTAGCTTATTTTACTCGTATCTTAGCTGTATACCTCATTTATTTTGTTTCACCAGTTTCTCATTTATCAGAAATATTGTGTACCCAATTTATTTTAAATATTGTGTAAATCTCATACTTTTAATATCAATTAGCTCTCACCCATAAAAATAAATAGACAGACTTGTCGTTTCACTCTTGTCATCTCATACTTCTTGTATCTCATCTCACTCATCATTTATCTCGTAACTCGCCATTCTCAGTTATCCCACATAATGTATTAATTTATTTTACGCATTTTGTGTATCTCATTTAGTTATCTCAATATCGCGTAGCCTGGTTGAAATTTTTTTGTGTAAAAAAAGAAAAAGGAAAATTGTCGATATAACAATATTTTGAACTGCTAAGGTTATTTTTGGGTCAGAGAAGGATAAATTGCCAGAAAAATACTTAGGATATTTTACATGCCACAACTGACATGAGCACCAGTGCATCTTCAGCGCCCTTCTCTTCCCGAATGGAGAATAGTTGGCTGAGGCCAGAACTGAAACCTGGGCCTTTTGGCTCTTGAGTATCATTGATCATAAATCATATGCAGTTCATCCTTCCAGCTCTCAATTCATATACATCACAACTACATCACATTCATATTCAATCATGTGTACCTCAGTCATCTCAAATAAATCACAGCCACATCGCCTTGATCTTAAATCATGAGTAGCTCAGTCAGCTATTAACTCGTATGCGTCACAGCTATGTATATAGCATGTGTATCTCATATTTCCTGCACACCAGCATAAAATGTTGCATCACATTATTCTCGAATTTCGTTAGCCTTAGTTATTTCAAATCTATTTATCTTACGTATATCGCTCAGCCTAATTCCATATCAGCTTAAATATTGCGTGTAGAATTATACTCAATGCAGGTGCAAAATAATATTAGAATGAATCGTTATAATTCTATGCAAACACAATATAAAGTATAAAGCACACAAAAACCATAGTTCATCTAAAATGGAATTTGCTATAAGAAAAAAAAAATTCCATGTAAAAAACTTCGAATGAAAAGTTAAGACCAGAGTTTTCTCTTCCAAAAAAGTATCTATGCTAGCCGGGAAATCTAACACTACTAACAATTCTGGTACTTAAATTAGGACATGACCATGCTTTAACGTTTTACTTGTTTGCAGCAAGTAGTTAGTCAAATAATCATGCAGTAATTTTATTATCAGAATTGTTAGTGTTCGTACATTTTTGGTATGAATATTTATTGTACATGGAAAACTCGTGTTATTATTTCTAACAATTCTTTCACAGGTTTTCATTAAACGTATTAGAACCAAAATTAGAACTATAGAGCAAAAATAAGAACAAAAATTAAAATAAAAAAGTTGAAGAACATGAAAATTTGCGAGAAATACAACCAAACATTCAGCTCACAATGCTGAACAAGCTTTCAAACTCTGTTAAAATTAATCAAACACGCAAACAGATGCATCTGAAATGTGTACATACAATTCAGATGTTTCTTTGTTCTTAACAGCTAAGAAAATATGAAATTTGCTACCATATTAGAAATTGTATTGGATTGGAATGCATGCAATGAACGTAGGTTTCCATTGTGTTGCAGCTCATTCATCTTAGCTCTCAACTCATATACATCGCAGCTGTATCACATTCATGTTAAACCACGTGTAGCGCAGTTATTTCAGCTGACAATTCATGTACACCACAGCTGCATCACATTGATCTTAAATCATGCGTAGCTCAGTAATCTCAGATCTCAACTATCCCAGATGTTATCAACTATCACAGATGTATCACCTTGAGCTTAAATCATGTGTTGCTCAGTCAACTCAGGTCTTAACTATTAAACACCACAGCTCTATCACATTGATCTAAAATCGTATACTGCAGCTCCGGCATCTCAGATGTTAATAAGAGCTAATGAAAGGCCACAAAACAATAAAAAAAATGTAATATCTTTCAAAAACAAATTTTGCGAAGAATTTCTGCCACTTTTCTTACAGCCAAGTAAATATGACATTTGCTACCAAATTAGACATTGTATTGGATTGGATTGCATGCAATGAACGTATACGGTTTGCATTGTGTTGTAGCTCATTCATCTTAACTCATATACATCGCAGCTGTATCACATTCATCTTAAACCATGTGTAGCTCAGGTATCTCAGCTGTCAATTCATAACACCACAGCTGTATAACATTGATCTTAAATCATGCGTATCTCAGTCATCTCAGATCTCAACTACTAGGAAACAGGCTTTGGGCCTATTGTAGGCGGAGCGAAGAAAAATTTATTTTAAATTTGTATTTCCTCTCATTATAATGGCTTTGCAATGTTTGCTAATGGTCCTTAAAAAGCTGGGGGCAATATTCATTCGGCTACAGTTGAGCTGAAGCTTTTTGCTGGTGTTTTTTACATTTTAGCTAGGCTACGTTTCATATTAATTTTAAGATACTTTCGTTTGCACCCAATTTAGTATCCGTTTCGTTATTTGCAGCCTCTTTGCGCCGTCACCGCCGTTGTAAAATACAACGTTAGCCGCCGTGGTTAAGCTGGCAAAGAACGTGCCACCGTCAATAATGCTTACATTGTTTATATTTATTGCAGAGTATCTTTCCTAGATTTAAAATATTAACAATAAAGCATTTAATTGCAAGCTAAACAATCACCAGTAACGGTAGTACTTCACAACAATCAAAAGATTCGAAACATCCGCGGCTCTCTATGCTGCCTTCTACGACAATGTTGAAGCGCACACCTCTGGCACGTACTGCAACGCCAAACGCTAATTTTTTTTTTTTTGATTGGAATTATTACAATTGTTGATCAGCCGGTGTTAGCTTGGCTGTGAACATAGAATTTAAATAATTCTAAATCCTAATTTTAAGCCAAATTGTTAGTCCCGTTTTAGTTTCGTAAGCGACATCAGTAGAGAAATTAGGCCTATTGGGTTCGATGTTAGGCCTATTTATTCTGACATGGGATGGAGAGTGTAGTTTCCATAGCAATATAGAAATCTTGAAATTACAATACGAAGCCAAATTATTGTTTTGCGTTGTGGTATAAATACGTGGTCTGCTGTGTCTGTCGTATTATATGAACGGTTTCCTCCTGCAGCGGCGATTTGATGTTTCAAATTTGAGATTCCCGTTGATAGCGTCAACGCCACTTTGGTTGCCATGTTGGCTGAATTCCTGCAAGCATTCTTTTTTTGACATGAAACGAATGTGAGTCGTTAACGAATCCTTCTGGTTTGTTTCCCATTTGCTTGTCTTCCTCTAGTGGTTAAAGTGTTATGATCAAATGTTATTATTTCGTTGAGTTATGTCAAAAAAGATTGTTAGCTGTAAGGAAGCTACGATGATTTATTTTGGCTTTTTTTTTAAAGTTCACTTGATTACCAACAGCACAGTCTATGCTTCGTCGGAATTCCTTACCTATTCACGATTCCAAATTTACAATGGTGAGTGTTAGAAATAAATTCGAAAATTTGTTATTTCTCCCGTAATAATTGTTCGATTTACGTCAAATTTTGTCTCAGCAATACTGTTTGGGGTATCAATCGTTGTACCAAATTTCATTCCAATCCGATCTTTCATTCGGGCTCCACCCAGACTAAAAATGTGCAACCAACAGACCAACGGACCAACCAACCAACATTTTGCAATTTGGTGTCCGTTATAGGCTACGCTTCGCTCGCTTCGCTCGCTCGCTCCGCCAATTATACATCACAGATGTATCACCTTGGCCTTAAACCATGCGTAGCTCAGTCATCTCAGATCTCAACTATTATACATCACAGATGTATCACCTTGAGCTTAAATCATGCATAGCTCAGTCAACTCAGCTCTAAATTATTATGCACCACAGCTGTATCACATTGATCTAATTTCGTGTACTGCAGCTCCTGCATCTCAGCTATTGATAAGAGCCAATGAAAGGCGATACTGACCCACAAAACAATAAAAAAAATTAATATCTGCTAAAAACAGATTTTGCAGAGAATTTCTGCTACTTTTATTTCTTTTTTTTTAAAGTTTTGTTATTGTTGCAAGTCGTGGTCAACAATTATTACTACTGAAGTTAAATGAAGAGCAAAAATTGCTTAGCAATAAACTTTCCAGTTTTCATTTAACCTTTCTTTAACCTTTGATATGACGACAGCAAGACGAAATTAGACGTCTTCTTACATTAAGTTTCAAAACGGAAGTTAGGGATGTAAATTTAACAAGTACTTACTGCTGAATTTGCAAAGTCGATCTCCGGAAGCTTCGAAATAACCTCTGCATTCACACTTAAAATCGTTACTACCAGGCCCAGTTACTGAACAAGTGTTACTAGATCCATCTGTCTGGCACACTGCTCTTTGATATGAAGCGCATCCTGAATAAAAAAAGAAATAAGGAAAGTAGACCTAGTATACTTTCTTTCCTTTTAGAAGTTACGAAGTATCAGTAATCTGATTATTATGAGTTTCCAATTCAGAATCCAAGTCTACTATTGTAAACACACACATCTCACCAGGAGGATATAATGAGGTCCATTACGAAAGAGGAATTATTTTGGATGGTATTAAGGTTCTGTGCTAGCCCATGATGAATTACAACACCCAACTTACGGAATTTGTGTACTACAGGATGATTCACCCAATTTGATTTTTGAAATGAAGTGAATTCTTAAAAGAAAATAAACAAGGAAAGTAGACCTAGCATTGAAATATTGAAAGTTTTGAAATATCAGTAATCTGGTTATTATGAGTTTTTAATTCAGAATCCAAGCCTTCTACTGTAAACAGTCATATCCCACCAGGAGCGTATAATGACATCTGTTACAAAAGAGACATTTTGGACGGTCTTAAAGTTCGGTGCAAGCACGTGATGGATTGCAACATCAAACTTAGGGAATATGTGTACTACAGAATATTTTTTACCTTATGAGGAATTTTAAAAAGTGCTGATTTTAGAACAGAATAGAAAAAATAAAATAAACTAATATATATATACATATATATATATTTTTTAATTAATTTCTTTTAGCCTTAAGTCAGCCGAAGCAACTTAATTCTTGCATGGCTGAACCAGCTCAATTTTGAACATTACCAGACTTTTAGAGAAGAAGAAATATCTGGTAACGGGAGGTGCCAGCCCGGGGATTCGATCTGGGAAACCTCCGATCATTGTAGGAGCCTAAAGAATAGTCCCCATAGCCACTGAAAGAGCATGGTAGCCTCTCACACTACCCTGGTGCAGTCCTGACGGGTACTTTGCCAATGTCCCCTTTCTAGGGGTTCGACCCGATCCGCAAACTTCCAGCAACCAGGCTGATCTTTCTTACAACTCAGCCACGATGACAACATTGCAGGAGTAAAAGGTATGAGACGGGCCCACTTACATCCACCCAATAACAAATTACAGCCCGTCAAGGGTGGTTGTCAAATTATAAAATAAAATACAGTACCATAATAAAACCATTCCAAACAGAGTACGATTTAGATTAATACTTTTCAAAGATTCTGAGAAAGAATTCGGATAGATAAATGTTTTCCAATTAACGTTTGAAAATATTTATAGAGTCTGACATTACAACGTCTGTTGACAGAATGTTCCACACTTTTACAACTCTAATGACAAAAAACAGTAATATACAGTTTTTTTTTACAGTGAATCCATAAGTTGAAGGGATCCCCGAGATTTGCTGTCTTTTCTCAGTGAAAACATAAAACTATAATCAAAATTAGCATGGCTTTTAATAACTGAAAATTTCAAAATTAAATCTGCATGAAGTCTATGTAGTTCTGGCTATTGCAAATTTGCAAGTTTCAAACGAGTAGACTACGATTAATATCACACACAGGCAAACTTTTTATAAAGCATACGTGTGACTCCACCAACTCAATACATCCGAGAAAATACGATGAACGTTCTGGGCACGCATATTCGAAAATCGGCCTTAAAGACTTTAAAATCCCAGATAAGGGTTGAAAAACCACCTGATTTAAAACAAAGCTTAAACAAGGTGAAACACTGAAAAGCAGCCTTTACAATGAAGCCGCAGTGTAGCGAAAAGTTTAAATCGGTTGTAAACCATATTCCCAATGTTTTATGTTTGTTGTCTGATGGTGGCTATGTTGTTTTATACACCTAAGCTAGCGCTGATAGAGGTCGAATATAGGCACAGGTCGAAATTTTATTGCAATGTACGTATAAGCTTCTTCATAAGTTATAAAGCGAATGCAAACCTCCAGATTTGATTGCTGGCTAAATTAAATTGCATCAGTTACAGTTCTGCACTCTTCACCTGAATACTACAGAAAACGTACAGGATGGCAACAACGGTAAAAAAAAATTAAATAACTGCAATTGTTTAGCAAGATTTTGAACACAGACGTATTAATTAGATATCCAATTTTTTACTGTAAGCTTGTTTAAAACTCTAAATATCGTTCTACACATAATACAAATAAATAAAAATACAAGCAAATCAAAATCTAGACACACACTAGTCAAACAACAACACACCAGCATCCTGCAACAGCCCCGCATAATATGACAGCATCTATACCTAACGTTGTATGGTTAGTATGTGTCACCAGAGAAGGGGTTGATCAAAAAAGTTTCAAACACGACGCACTGGCCCATTTTATTTTATGACCCATTTTGCCTTAGTTTCCAATTTGACTCAGCACCCATTTTGACCCACTGACTCAACTTGACTCAGGGACATAATCTCTATCCCCTACCTCCATACCAATTTGCTCCAGTGAAACATGTCTGTCCAAATGACCCAAATCCATCACAGTGGAGCAATATAGTCTATGTACTGTAGTCTATGATAGTGGCTTAGCTATAATGACAATAAAAAGCGAAACAGAAAAACCAGGATACGCCTTTGTGAAGGAGAATGAGAATTTACTATTGGCTTGTAGGTTCGTTTGTATAATCGCTACAAACAGTCTTGGTAGCCTCACTGTTGTTGCTTTGACAGAATATCTATCTTCTTCCTGCCACTGAAATGGTGTTGGAAATTGATTGGCTCAAATTGGATCAGTACAGTACGTAGGGAATTTTTGTCTGTGGTTCGTTTTAGGTTAGTAGGTCAGACTGGGTCTCAGAAACGGAATCCTTACAATGTCTCCACCCAATGACCCATCACATTTTAGTGGTTTACGTGCTTATTATAAGTTCAATGGACTACTGTGTAACAATTCGTTGACCATATCAGATCTATTATTTTAAAAGGAATTAACCATTATGATAATTAAATAATTATTTTATGAATGAGACCAGCAGTGACTGCTTCTTGGTGATGATCAAGAATTAACATTGCCATTTTGGAGTTCAGTGACAACTCATCATCCACGAATTCAAGTGTCTTCAACACCAGCTGGCTTTATTTGTGTTTTCGGCACCCCGCATGTGCAGTACTTCACTTCCTACCTAAGAACTTTCCAGCAACTTCTTGCATTGCAACCCGGATTCCAAACAAGATGTAACCAAGGACAACCATCTTGATTTTGTGCTAATACGATTGGTCTCAATAAGTCTTTCTATTGCAGGGCCAGCCTGTGCTTCGTTACCAACTTTACACTTAATTTTAACTTGTAATTTCTCCAAGTTAAGTTGTTTAAATGTAAAGTATTGTACCGAGTAAATACAGTATACTTCTAACAAACTTTAAATGCTTAATTTCGATCGATGCAATTCATATTTTAATACCTCTGACAATTGGTAGGCAGACCGTATGGTATTTTAAAATTGTTTAAAAACGATTAGGCCCCATTCTTGTATGCTGTTCCAATGGTCCATCTCAAGAAAACGTCAAGCCAAAATACGTTCCTAGTAAAAAGTCAGGATGGCTCAATGAATGAATAAGCCAAGTAAATAAGAAAAAAATTTCCTTTATAAGAAAATAGGAGAGTCCGGGCAAATTTAAATAGAATGGCGTTTAAACACAGTATTAACCGTAATGAGTGCCAACAATCTTGCAGGAATAATTTAATGGGATTGCTAAGAAAATTGTGTCGAGAAATGCTTAAATATATTCCGGGCCTGGGTGACATTGTGTATTAATGATTCACGGTTTAGCAAAACCTATACCATGGTTACTGAGAGAGTAAAATGTGCGATTAAAACAAGTCCAATATCAAACCATACGGTCTAGTCGTAGTAGAAACAAATGCAAGCAATATAAGCAGGACAAGCAATGCAAGCAGAACGACGCATAATTTTTGAAGTTGATGGTACTGAGAGAGTAAAATGTGCGATTTCAAAGTCCAATATCAAACCATACGGTCTAGTCGTAGTAGAAACAAATGCAAGCAATATAAGCAGGACAAGCAATGCAAGCAGAACGACACATAATTTTTGAAGTTGGCGGAACTGAGAGTAAAATGTGCGATTAAAACAAGTCCAATATCAAACCAATACGGTCTAGTCGTAGTAGAAACAAATGCAAGCAATGCAAGCAGCACGACGCATAATTTTTGAAGATGATGGGTGTTCAGTCATTCACAAGAAAACGTTAAGAACTACTGCAACTGTTGTCAGAAACTGTGCATAAAAATTGTATGCAAAGGTTAGAAAGGGTCAACACTAACCTAAAACCCTCACAATTGCAAAAGGACCCAAAAACCAATGTAAGTCAAGTGCCTACTTTAGAGCAATAGGTTGCTTATACATCGGACTTATACCATACCCCGTTAAAACGCTCAAAGTTAGGTACAAGTGACACATATGCATAATGGCTCGAATCCCTCATTGTTTTTCTCTATTTAATCCAAAGGATGTAGAAAATCATTTCGCAACAATTTCAGGTAATCAACAAACTGAAGTCAAACCACAGTGAGCTCATAATCCCAGGAAAACAGCTCTGGTTCAATCAGTCAGTCCAAGGACAGCAGCTCTGGTTCAATCAGTCAGTCCAAGGACAGCAGCTCTGGTTCAATCAGTCAGTCCAAGGACAGCAGTCCCAGATCAAGCAGACAGTCGAAGAAGTAGTCCCAGCTAATGCTGATGCTCAAAGGACAAGAGTCCCAGGTTCCAATACTGACTGCATGTACTCGTCTAACAAGAAGTCGACCTTTAAAAGAAGGTATAAGTCTATGTAATGCACGCCTGTGGGAACCAGCCTTACAAGTTTCTTCTGACCAAGTTTCCGATAATCCTAAAGACGATTTCATTCTAGCCGTATATGTTCTTCAAGACGAACCCAAGAATGTCACCTAAGTATGAAGACCTGGGTCTTCAAGGACAATTCCACTACTTAGGTCTGAAGATGTATTCATCGTCGATGACACACAAAAAGCCGAGACACTAAACCAGATGTTCACATCAAACGGAATCATCGGCGATGACGTAGTTATGTACCAATCTACAGAAGCCATCCGACCTGATGAACAGTGCAATTCTGTAAATTTTTCTCCGTCTTCCGTCTGGAGTGCTCTTTCTAAACTAAAGCCGAGTCATGCAGTGGGCCCAGATGGCTATTCTGCCTACTTCTACAAACAAATTATTGATGAGATCTGTTACCCACTAGCAACTATATTTACAAAATCTTTTCGTGCGGGTGTTTTGCCTTCAGTCTGGCGCACCGCAATTGTCACACCAGTTCATAAAAAGGGCGATGAAGCAAATGTAAAAAATTACCGATCAATCACATTAACAGTCGTCCCATTCAGAGTTATGGAATCTATTATTAGAATAACTATGCTTGATTTTCTAGAGAAATTCAACCTCATAAACTCAGATCAATTTGGGTTCTTTCCAGGTCGTTTTGCAACTCATCAACTCCTTTTGGCAATGGACTATTGGACCAGTGCTCTCAACATCGGAGTGAATTCTCACGTTGTCAGTTTGACTTCCCAAAAGCATTCGAGTCGGTGATACACCATAAATTGTTGTTCAAACTCAAAATCATTAGCTTTGGGGAAGAACTCATGCAGTGGATTGCTGATTTCATCGCAAACAGACTCAAAGAGTACTCGTTGCAAATTCGCTGTCCACTCCTGCAGCGATCATTAGCGGCGTACCACAGGGATCCATGCTTGGTCCCTTACTGTTCATTGTTTTTTTTACGACCTTAAATGCGACCCACAACTCGTAAATGGATACAAGTTTGCCGACGACTTAAAAATTGGTTCTGAAGTAATTGAACAAACCGGTACTTCTGCAATTTCAACCACGATTTGTCACATACAAAATTGGGCAACTACCTGGCAGTTACCTATTTCCCAACCTAAATGGAACTTTTCATATTGGCAAAACAAACCCAGCTTTTTCCTACTCTTTAACAAACCAGTTACTACCCAACGTATGCGAAATCTGAGATCTTGGAGTCTGGTTCACCTCAAACCTCAAGTTTTCCTTACACTGTGGTAAAATAGCCACATCAGCCTTCAGACAACTCGCTATTGTAAACAGATGCTTTACATCTGGTAACATTAAAACAAAAGTCTGGCCATTTAAGGTCTTCGTTCGCCCCCTACTTGAATATGCTAGCCCAGTGTGGTCACCACCATTGCTTAAAGATATTGACTTGCTCGAATCAGTTCAACGTTGCTTCACAAAAAGGCTCCATGGGTTCAAAGATTTACCATACAACAAACGTCTGACTAAACTAGGTCTTGACTTGACTTGCGTAGATTGAAATCAGATTTGATCCTTACTTTTCGAATTCTACGCGGTTTCGAAAAAGTTGAACTTCCCCTATTTGATCGTTGTAACCTACTCTCTACCCGCGGACATTCCATGAAACTGTCGCTCCCGTTCGCAAGAACTGTGTGTAGGAGAAGCTTCTTTGCGGTACGGGTGATCCCAGCATGAAATTCTCTTTCTGAGGAAGCCATTTCGAGTGACAACGCCGCCATCTTCCGACGACGCCTGAATTCAGCTTCACTTAGCCGGTTTTTAAAAAGACCTGAACACGTCTCCACACAAAAGATGTAATCCCATTGCACTTGTTCAGGCTTCTCAGCTCCTAAACCCTTAACTTGACCAGGATTGGTGTTAGTGGACTTGCGCCCCTTCCAATTCCTTACCGCTTCCTAGTGGTTAAAATTTTTATTATTATATAAATGTGGATGCCAACATATGGTGTGCCACTATGACTAAAGATTATGAGTTGATATTAAGAAAACTTCTGCAGGGGAAGTGTAATACTACAAGGAGCAACTAAATGACGAAAGGCTTTGCACAAAAATACGCGTCAGAATATTTTGAAACAAACTCGCCGGTGGTCGGACTACCCACTGATAAAATCCTAATCACCGTAGCTGTGCAATCTGGATATTGTACAGATCAGTACGATGTAAAACAGCGTACTTGAACAGCTATTTGGGATAGGGCTAACTAATATACATGAAACAACCAGAGGAATTTGTTGTCAAAGATTAGGAAGAACAGCTCTGTAGAATTATAAGAAGTCTGTATGGCTTAAAGCAAAGTGGAAGAAGATGGCACGTCTGTTTTATAAACAAATAGAAAAATCAGGCATGAAATGCTGCCGTGTAGATGCATGTGTGTTCTCTATCCTGGACAAACTAAGGCTAACTGTAAATTAATAGTAATCGAGCAACAAAATGAGGACTTGGCGAAAACTACACTCACTAATAGTTGTCATATGCGGCCATGAAGACCCATCAATTACATGCTTGGTATTGAATTTAAGGGAAGCACTGGGGGGAGGAGGGGGTTGTATCTCATGACTTGTGTATGTAGTTCGATTTCTACTATACAGTGTTTTTTTTTAGTACGATCAGCAAGAATTTGTTGGTCATTAATGCTTCATTAGAATACACAGGATGGGGAGATGCTGGGCGAGGCTTTGGTCGTATTTAATGGTGATCCATGACTCGTTTAATTTCAAATACTAGGAATGACTGAAGTACCACAATGCAGGCTTTCAGTACGATCAACAAGAATTATTCGGGTATCAAACTTATGCAGCGGGAATAGGGGGAAGCACTGAAGTGCTTTGGAGGATTTCTACTGCTAACAATGATTTGTGTACAAATTTCATTTTTTAAGCATTATATGCAAGAATTTGTTGATCAACCCTCAAGGAGGGTGCACGGGAGGGGGTGGGGGCCGTTGTGGGCCCTTGTATATTATCTGGAGGGGTTCCATAGCTAGTTCAATTTGAATTACTATGAATGACATGTGTACCAAATTTCATGTTTTTAGCTCGATCAACAATAATTTGTTGGTCAAACCGCAGGGAGTGGGAGGTAGAGCGGGGGGGGGGGCGGGGCGAGGCTTGAGGATATTTCACGGGGGTTCCATGGCTGGTTCGATATGTACTACTAAGAATGACTTGTGTGCCACAATTCAAGCGTTTAGCTCGATCTGCAATAATTTCTGGTCAAGCATAAGGGACGAGTCACAGGGGAGGAGTGGGGGGGGGGGCCCTTTCGGGTATTTCGTGGAGCTTCCCTGGTTGGTTTGATTTGTAATGCTAAGTATGACTTGTGTACCAAATTTTAAGCTTTTGGCTTGATTTGCAAGAATTTGCAAATCAAGCATCTAGGAGGGGGCACAGGGGGATGTTGGGGAGCGGAAATGGGGGTATTTCATGGAGGTCCATGGCTACTTCGATTTTTACTGCTAAGAAAGACTTGTGTACCGAATTTCATGTTTTTAGCACGATTTGTAAAATTTTGTTACTTCACTTAATGATTTCTACCAAGTAATCTACAACATTAAGTGCTCTGTCGACGAGAATACTGTAGTCACAATAAAATTGCATTCAAAAGGCCCTGGTCATTGTTAATACCCACATTTTACGGTATAAAAATTGAAAATCGGCTCATTGGTTCGATATTTAGGTGACAGCAAGGTTTCTAGCCCATTTGGCTTTTCGTCACAAGAGTTGTAGTTACATTAAAATAGCATGCAAAAGTTCCAAGGCCTTGTCTATACCTACGTTTTAAGTTATAGAAATTGAAAATCGGTCCATTCGTTCGATCTCCAGGTGAAGGCAAAGGCGTCCCAACAACAACAAGAAATGGCCATACTGCGTACGCCGAACGGTTCGATTGTCGTTAAAATTTGAAATGCAGTGAAATAGTCACGACACGAACCCAAAAAACAGAATTTCGTTACTCTAATGTAAATTCTGGGCGAAACTCTAGGAGTTGAAAGTTTGACGTTTAACATTGAAGTTCATGCCGCTGAGGCTTACATCTTTGATCTTTCAATAATCCAATCATTACAACCAAATAAGGAGATTTCCAGTTTGTTTTTAAGTGTAATCCTGTTACAGCTTTACATACAAAATGAAAATAAGTCTTTTATGAATATTAAAAATTTTTGTTAATACAGTAAAGTTGGAGGTAGTAACATTTACGACTGAAAACGTGTGTAGAAAATTATTGATGACTAAGTCAACGTAAAGTTTTAGCCTAAACGAAAAAAAGTTTACAAAAAAAAATTAACGAATAAAAAAGAAAAATGAAGAATATTTTAAAAAGATATAAATTATATATTACAGAATGTTTAGCCATAAGTACGTTTAAGGTAATCTCTTACGGGCTGAACAACCCAGACTACTGGGTTTGGGAGACGGGTAGTTTTCATTGTAAAAATCCAGTTATAAAGAAGTTGTTAGTATTGTCAAACAGGCAAATTTTTATAATTCAAAAGGGCAAGACAAATGTATTTCACTAAGAGACAAATGAGGAAAAATTCTAGACATCTTGAATAAAGATGATAAATTTAAAATAGCTACCATGCGTTAAATTTAAAAACAATTATAGCAGGGTTATCATTGCACTTTCGTACGTTGGTAAAATTCTCGTGTTGTAATTGGGGGGGGGGGTGCATAAAAAAGTGGGGGGTGCCTAAAAATAACAGGGTCAAGGAATAAAGAAAAAAGTGGGAAAAAGCCAGCTCTGCAAAATTTACTTTGAGCTAACCCTGCCTATGTCTTTGTAATCGTCTATTTACTAGTATAATACAATAAGTACCAAAAATATCAGATAACTTACCAATAATTGTACACTTGGATGGCCCATCTGCACTATATTTTCCCGAACAAGTACATCTTGCTGTACCGTCTTTCTCTACGGTACATGTATTTTCTTTTTCACTATCGAGTACTTTGCAATCGTCTTCTTGCTGCACAGTGCAATCTGAAATGATTATTTTATATTATAACTTATTATGCAAACTGGGATTTAGTCTAGAATTGTTTGGTTTCAGTTCATGCAAGTATTCACTTTCATATTATGCAAACTGGACTGGGATTTGAATTGCTAAAGCATAGTAGAAAAACAGTACGAAGTACTAATTCGCCCAGTATTACGTAATCACCACTTCTGATTTGATAATCCTGGAAAGAGTGAATGTTCGAAAGAAGTCTGATGTGTAGGGTTCACACGCAGCACCAATCTGCCTTGCCTTAAGTCGAGTTGTTAACTAGATTCCCATTGGCTGCCAGCCAGAGACTGCCACCTTATTGGCTCCAGACAATGATTTGTACCCGCTCATGACTGAATGAGAGTGAACCATATCAGTGTTGGTGCCGTGTGCCGCACAACACTCTTCTACCTAACATAAAGGGTCATTATTGTACTCCTTACAAGGAAAGGAAAGAAAAGATTACACGACCACAATACTATTGGAGGAGAATGGCGCGTTGTAACCAAGGCGGTAACGACTGCTCCCTTCCTAGTTCTTTGTTAGTAGAGAGGGGGGAAAAAGTTTGCTAAAATTAATATATTTTACGTACAAAAAAATTTTCGGAAGAGCAAGGTAAGATTTGTTCTAAAACTTTCGTGTTTCAATCTATAGAGCAGTGACATTTGCGGCCATATTGGCTCCAAGTATGGCAAGCTAGCATTTGGAGGGCATAGCTACAACGTGCACTACACAAAAATGGAGGGGAAAACAACCGAAGAGCGGATTTCTTAGGCATAAAATAACGTTGTTTTCTACAACAACAAAAATCGCGCGTTTTAAGTTTAAGAAATCCACTCTTAACAGCATCGGCTTCAGTATGACGCCCTTCTGTTTCTCTCTGCAGTATCCCTTGCAGCTAACCCATTAAGGCTCCAGCATAGAGTTATATACAATAATACTACGTCGTGTCACTGCCCTATATTTTCTCACACGTTGGTATCATTTTCAGCTGTTTTATGGGAAGGAATAAAATAATATGTGCACACAGAAAATAAAATCTTAGATTTTCTATATTTACAAAACATACCGACATTATATTTCCTTGACTTTACCCCCTCTCCTGGGTTCCACTGGATTTGTCACGTATCGACAAGTTCTTTTTATCATGATTGACCTTTGAATTGTTCTCAGTAGACATGCTAGGATTGTTTGGGTCTACAGAGCAGGCATTATAAAAGTTTTGAACTCTACGATGTCAAAGAGACCAGTAACCTTTCCAATTTCGTATCGTGTAGCATGTATATTTAACATTTCTTCGAGTGGAGCCCAAAAGAGTTTGATGCCTAGGAAGCTGAAATCCCTCATGCTACATTACAAAGAATGTGTACAACAGTCACTACCCTCTTTAAGTCAGAGTGTGCAGTATGCCATAACTAGCAGGACTCGTGCATGCTGCACGGTGGATTGAGTCTCTCGGTCTTAGCCTCCCCGGTGTTTCGTTTTCTCAGGAAAGTCAATCTTCCTAGGAAAATCAATCACGTTTGCAATATTTCATTAGTACACCCAGACCCAGAGAAGACGCCTACTTGCATTAGACTGAATGATAAAAAAAAACAGAAAGTGCTTGTAAGTTAAAGTTGCAAGTTAAACTCCGTGACTGTTTCCATCAACTTAGAAACAATTCACGTCCGCACCTTGGTCATGCAGTCATGGTCATGCTGTTGATCCACCTTGTAGGAAATCCTCGTTCAAGGAAAGTGGTCTAGGCATCATGCAGGAAGACTTCCGAGCGAGAATTCAGCAACGAAGCGAGAATTCAGCAACGAAGCGAGAATTCAGCAACGAAGGTGAATCGGTGACACATCTCACAAAGTCGAATATAGTTCTCCTATTGAATGCGTTACCTACCTTCCCAGTGTAAGTGATTCCATCCACAACATCCTCGCCAAAAATGAAGCCCGGTGCAGGCATAGTTATCCTCCCAATATCAAAAGATTGCTGCGCTCAAATCCTGCTGCTGCTTCACCGCCTTCCTCCCCCTCCCCCTCCTCCCACCCTTCCCCTCCGTCCCTCCTGTGCCTCCCACCGCTACCCAACCCGAAGCAAGTCAAAGAATAGTGCACCCCAACTGCCCAGTCCCGCTTCCCCCCTACGTGATGCCGGCTGATATTGTGTGCTTACCACCACCTGAGGTGCGCAATCTCCAAAAAGTGGTCTATCAGGAGCCGTGCCTGGACTGCAGTGCTACTTACATGGGATAAACGAAACGCCATCTGGAATTACGACTCAAGGAGCACGTGGGAGAACACAACGAGGAGAAAAATTAACTGGGATTGCCCAACATCATCTCAAGACCAACCACAATATTGCTTGGGACCAGGCGTCAGTGCTCCTCCACTCCAACACCAAACAAGAAGCACACCCTCCGGGCACTTGAATCCCTCGCAATTGAAAGATTTTCTCGTCGACGAGTGCCTCTTATGAACCTTACTGGCCCTACCCACGACCAAATTGAAGAACTTGTCCCATTGTCTCTAATTGCCAAACTAGACACGAAGTGGAATTTGACTGCAGTCGTCGAGCAGCCCTCTAGTGAATAACATAGAGATCAGTGGTCGGCAGCACGTGCGCGAAGATTTAAAGTGCAACATGGAGTAAGCGTACATCGAACGAATGTTGTCTGCTGTGGTGTGGTCTTCTGAAGAAGAGGAACGGTGTATTCTTCCTCGAAACTTTAAGTGAACTGTTGTTGAAACATTCTTGGAGGTGACATAAGTATTTTCAAATCATTTAATTTGTCTGAATATTATCACTGTTTACACCATTTACCGGTTTTTGCATTTACTTGCCATGCATTTTGTAGGCGGCAAATGCCGTCCGAGATTAACTCGCATTCTTTTCCAAGGGGAGATTTGGAGGGTTTGTAAGTTTCAAGCGTCCAGCAGCTTCGAATTGTCGATTTGCGTGTCTGACAAACTTTACAGGTACGACGAATTCAATTGAGATTTTTTATGTTTTCCAGGTCGCAACACCAATGCTCCACAAAAGAAGATGTTTTCTATTTTCATGCTGACGATTTAAATCCAAACTTTCAAATAATCACAAGTGCACTCCTGTTTTTACAAACTGTAGAAACCTTCACTTTTACTATTTATACAACGAAAAATAAAATTGCAGCTTTAATTTTTAATAATTTTAATAGTCATAGTAGTTCGTAGCAAAAACCCATTGCAATCTGTTTACGAGAATGATTTCTTTCCTCACAAGTTGAACCAAACTTCAATATACTAACATTTTTTAATATTTGATAATTTCCCTACTTTTATAGTGCTAGCTAAGTTATGAATACCTTAAAAATTACTTCAAAACGACCTATTCAGTGACTGTATAGCATGCTATGCTGTAGTCACTTTTACTAAGACTTACCAACTACCTAAACAATGTATATCGCAGCAAACCGAACGTATTGTTTCTTTATTTCATAAAATCGTCAGTTTCAGCTAACAAATTCAGAAAAAAAAATGGTTGTGCAAAGGAAATATCATTGTTTTTATCGCCACTTGTTTTAAAATGCTAACATTTTATTTTAACTTGTATTTTTTGAGTTTTGTTAGGTAAATTTCGTTGATCTGATAGACTAACATTTATTTTTACTTAAGAAACAAAGTCACCTAACCAGGATTTTAGTCGGAACATACGGCCCAAAATATGCAATGTTCAAGTAAATAGTCACGAAAAAGTATGGATATTCATGCAAGTTTGCACTAAATTGATGCCGTAGAACAGGAGATACTACGGCGAGCACCGCTTATTTGACTCGGTCACAGCGTATGCCGTACTCAATCCCTAACTCTTGCAAACGACATGTTAGCTCAGATGCCAAAGCCACAATCCCATACCATTGCTAAACCATGTGCAATGGCTGTTTGCTGTGACGTCACCATTAGCCAATGACGAACGAGAACAACGGCTGTTTGGCCGTCTGATTGGACTAGCCCAGTCACGTGATGCACATTACAGCAAACAGCCATGGTGGAGTTTGAAAAACGGAAATGTGAGGTGAACTCGGCCACAAGTATAGGCCAGAATGCAGACAGTGGGTCGAGCTCTTCTGTCAATTCGCACTGTCCCAGTTCACGTCCCAGTTGAATGTAACGAGGTTGTTAGAATCAGATTTTTATGTTGTGAACCCCTTGTTTTACATCAGTGTTATAACCATTAAGAGCAACAATGATGACTAATTCACAGAACAGATTTACTGCAACCACTCAGCCGGAAAAACGATTATGGACCAAGAGCGCAGCATCAAAACCTCCCGACTTTGTCGAATTATTCATGTGACAAGCGAAGAACACCAATGTCGGTTTTTAGCCGTAACTTATTTTCAGTAATTTTCGTTGAAAAAAAGTTGGGCACTGTAAGCAGTGTAAAGCTGGCTTCCCAACCAAATTAGTTGATAATTAATTCAGTAAAATGGATGCTAGGTTTGACAGTAAATTTGTCCCGACCAAAAAGAACAAGATTTTTCTTTTGTTGTACCTATCAATTAAAAATAGAACTAGTGCTTGAGAAAAACATACGATAATCTACGGATTACACTTTTTATGACAGTGACAAGTCTTGGATTTTTTTTCTTAATAAAACGTGTTTGACTTCACTATATTTTCGGTTTCCCATGTGCGATTATGGCTTGTGATGTTTCCAACGATTTATAACCCTAAATAATTTTTTTTAATAATTTATTTTGATTTCAAAAATACTTAGCTGCTTAGCTGCTGCTTTGTCTCTGGCAAATTAAAAACACTAGTGTGGGCTTTCATCGAACGTATGACACCAATATTAACATAAGCTTGTCAGGTTTGAGAACAAGATTCCCAGAATGACCTCTCCAGTTTCGATAGATGCTAGTTACTGCACAACCCATTTCTTATTTGGTTGAAGAATTGTGTTGTTTATATATTGTAGAATTCCGTCTATTTTTTAATTTAACTTAGGTTCGGAGATAGTGGCCCTTTTGTGTCCTTGTGATAAACATTATTATTATTATTATTAATAGCCTATAAATGATTCATTGAATTTTTGCTTGCACATACAAGTCCTTCTGGATTTCGTGTCTGTAGAGGCAACCGTGCAGTTTTAACTGCTTCTGTATTTGCACATCAATAAAGCTATTAATAATAACACTACTATTAAATACATGTTGCACAATTTCTATCTTCATATATTTAAGTCCTAATTTATAATGTACATATTAAAGACTGTAAACTAATATATATATATATATTAGGGTTCGACCGAGTCCGGGTAAATACCCGACCCGGTACCTGGTAATGCTATTTTTGACCCGGCTCGGACTCGGTAAAAATTCGACCGAATACAAACTGGGTAATAATTATTTGTTGAAACAATTATTTTTATTTCCATAGTTTCATTTATATCTTCTGGATCCCCTACAACTACTTGCACGCAATAGATATTATTAATGTGCACAGAAAAAAATCAGATAAATTGCTGTAATAGTTTCGAATAACCAATTTTTTTTTTAATTACAGGCTGTAAACGAACTAAAATTGAAAATCTCCGTGTTGAAAAAACGTGTCCGTAAGTCGGCGATAGTTACGCTAAAATTCGTTGTTCCCACCCGATAAGCGATAGTGTGAAGGTTTATAGGCTCCTTTTCCATTTTAGTTGTACATAGCTGCTGCTGTTTTAAATTTTTTATGTTGTGAAACATCACCTTTCTCGTGATTTTCAAGAACGAACGGAACATTTTTGCTCACGTAAAATCCGAAGCGCGCCATGGCGGCCATTGTCAAATCACCGTCAGCCATGCCAAATCGGTGAGAGCGTGCCAAATCGGTCACGTGGTGCCAACTGGCCAATGAGGAAATGCGATCTTCCACATGCTTTGGAAAGGCAGCTCGAGATCACCAGAAACAGCCTCTTACATTCCATCTGATTGGCCAATGCCAAACGGGCATCGAGAAAATGTGTTGAGAGGCCCGGATAGAGAGGAATTCCAGCTTTTCAATGAACCCAAGATGGCGGCGCCCAGTCACACGGTTTAATCGTTACCGTTGTCGAAAATGACCAGTTTTTGTTCTTAAACTTCGGAAAAAGGAATGAACACCACATTTTTGCAGTTTTTAGTGAGACTGCACTCAACTAAAGTGCTTTTATAAAAGTATAGACATCGTAAACAACGTTTTGTTTACAGAAATCGATGCGCAACATATCGGGTAGCAAATTTCAGTTTTTCTCATGTCGATATTTTGGCCAAAAATTGTATTTTTCGACCCGCACTTTCCCATAAAAGTTTCGACTTATATACACGTCGTTACTCCACTTCGGTCACATCGTTGCTTAAAGGATTAAAGCCAACAAAGGCCTATTGTGAGACAAAGTAACCAAAGTGCATTTTATTTTTCATTTCACTTTCTTATTTAAAAAATAAGAACTGGAACAAAGAATTGCTGGTCAATTTAATTTTTGACGTCACTTTATTTAACAACGTAAAGTTTATAATTAAAAAATTTGGAAGAAACAATTACTGGTACTTTACAGTATGTTAAAGTTGGTTTCGGCCTTTTTTTTTGCTTTCGTTCATTGTAATACTATGCACAATACAAAACTGGACGAAAGCAAAATGAAAATGACAAAGCAAAAAAAAAAAAAGAACGAAACCAAAGTAAAAAAAAACTCCATATTAAACATAAAGCAAAAACTGAAAATTAACAACTCGGTTTTACTACTCGGACTCGGCTCGGTGATTATTTATAATAACTCGGACTCGGCTTGGACTCGGTTTTTTTGTTACCCGGTTGATCCCTAATATATATGTATTGTAGACCCACACAAGTTTTTAAGGGACTTCGAGTCATTCTGCAATAAATTCATTATTATTATTATTATTATTTATTATTATAATTTTGACACAAAATTACTTTAGTAGCACGTTCAAAATTACAATTAACAGACAAACTAGGATTTCATCAGACCAACTAGGATTTCATTAGATTGGCTAGTAACTCCAACTCGGAGAAATTAATACAGAAAAAGAAATAGAGCTTATGTAATTCCAAATAAATTTAATAAAATATAAAAGTTAAACTAAAACAATGGATTTTGAAAAATAATCAGTACTCCTGTAACTATTACCACAAATCCTTGGTTAATAATTACTTGATTTGGTACCATTGGTTTGTACATTAACAAGTTTCTGTTTATTTTTATGACTTGAATTTTATTTTTAATAAGTATTTAAAAATATTTTATATTGTAATATTCTTATGTATATAATAAATTAAAACAACTTAGTATATTGATTTTGCAATTCGAACATACAAACTTCTTTAGCTTCGTGCTAATTTGTTTTTTCCCTAATTTTTCTAACTTTTCCAACCATTCTATTTTGTATTTTTTCTAACTAATAAAATATTCTTATTAAAATTATTATGCAACAAATATTCATTTAAAAATGCTGGAAACAGTTGCTGTGAGTGGTCCAAACCAAGTTTGAATTTGCATCTTTTTTAAACATAAAATCAACAATCCTAATTTTCTGGGACACAAGCCATGTAGATCAACTGATCTACTGAGTATCACGTGCAGCTAACGATATTAAAGTGTGCACGGCCTATCTTGTGTTTGCCGCAGAACGAAGACAGATAATCAATTGTATGTTTTTGGCAGCAGAGAGCCTTGTTGATATCCAAGATGGTTACAAAAACAATGGCGGCCATCGATTAAAGCCGCCCCCTCCAGGAAGACGTAGTCGTTCATAAATACTTCCAGGACTCAAGATACACCACGCAAACAATAGTATTCTATACCATGCGCAATGGCTGTTTGCTGTGACGTCACCATGAGTTAGCCAATGACGAACGAGAACAACGGCTGTTTGGCCATCTGATTGGACTAGCTCATTCACGTTACGTGCACGTCACAGCAAACAGCCATGGCGTTTGGTATAAAGTGATAACATTATGAAAATAGCAAAATTACCTTTAAGTTCGCAAGCTTCTGGTAAGACGTGTTCATATGGCCTAACGCATTCACATTTAAAACTATTGTCAGGTAATTCAGTACACATATTTTTGCTGTCCTTGTCTTGCACCTTACAGATAGCCACATGAGAGGGGCTGCAATCTGAAAAAATATACACCACAAGGCTTAATCGTTTCAGCATTAGACGTAGGTTACTCAGTAATGTTTAACGCTACGAGCTTTCACGTTAGCATTTTGCTCGATGCCAAATATCCATTACAATGTCTCTATTAACCAATAACAAACATTATATCAATCTGTTATAAATAAAGTGCGTTTTGAATGAAACTAGGAGTTCAAATACAGGCTCTCACGTATGGCATGAAAAGCATCCAACTTCAAAAATTTCTGTGCTAAAAAAATACATTTACTACACGAGTAATTTAATAAAGTCTTGCTGTTCGTATCTTCATGCCTCAGTCGGTAAATACATTGGTTTGTAAACTCCAGATCTAGCTAACTTTAAAGCCAAGTTGCACCAAGCATAGTTGCTACATGTCCATACACAGTAGGAATGTGATAAGCTTAATTAATATGTATTAATATTTCATGAATATTTATAGCAAGAACTTGTGAAAATGCCCCAAAATCGAGTTTTATTCTTGTATAAATAAAATGAGGACGACCTAACTTTTAAATTGCACAGTGCAAAGTTAACCCATACCCATACGCAGTGGTGAATTACTTTATAGCGTCAAAATGTTTAGTTATTGAAATGTATTTATCTAGCACAAGAGCTTATACAAACAACCCGTAGTTGGGATAAGCTTGTTGGGTAGTAAACATTAAGAAGGCTTTAAAATTTGCATTCTACCTTTCTACATGGAAGGTTGGTAACGCACGACATATCAACACTCTTCCTGAACAAGTTTGATCTTAAGAAAGCCATAAAGTGCACAAACAATAATTAATTAAGCTTAAGTCAGCATACAGTAATAAAATACCTACCAAAGTCTAAACAGATGAATGTAACACCCAGTAATGCAAACAACAAGTTTCAAGTTTTCGCTCGATTCTAAGTTCGCTCTGCCACAAAGCTAGGGGACTTTGCAGAAGAATTACATATTTGGCGTTGGTGACAGTTTTAGCTGTGCTAATCGTTTCAATCAAGAGGTCCCAACTGGCTATTCAGGAATCCAAACACCAACTCAAGATCTAGTGTTAGAATCACTGTATTTATGCGAATCTGAAAAATAGACTGCCTTTCAGGAATTACGCTATAGCATCGAGCCGTGCCCAAGAGGTAGCCATTGGATTAGCAGTTGGCTACTACTTACATGCAGCAACCGACTCTCGATCTAGCTATTGGTCGAGATTCGGGGTCGCCTACACTCAATAGCGAGCGGAACCAAGAAGTGTTGGCTTCCTCTTGTCTTTTGTATTGCATGCAGCAGCCCATTACATCTACTTCTCCTAAGTTTTTGCTGACGAGAGAGCAGACCAACCTTGCAATACTCACTATTGCCTAAACTTGCAATAGGATTGATACTACATCAGAATTCAACAGTTAGTCATTGTAATGTTAAAGAGTTTAACGAACCGTATGTATCTTTCACTAACACTAATATTTCGAAATTAACAATAAGTCTTCATCTCCACTACTTATCATGGCCAAGATAACTGTAAGCTAAGATTTTAAGGAAATGTTTACAATCTGTCATCTCGTCGTTCTTACCCAAAGGTAGACGAAAAAAAATTGTTTTTGCCCATTAGCACGTTAACTTTTAATAGCTTTAGAAATGACTACAGAAAAAGTTTTAGAAAACCCTTCAACTCGTAATTCGAAAGTGCGCTCCTTTACCTTCTAATTCTTACAATCTGCGACAATTAAATTATATATGCTGTTTACTTTTATTTTCCTTAGAAAAGAAAAGTAGATATTTGATTTACTGCGTAAGTGTTAGGTCTGCAGAAAAATAAATTTGGTTGACATGATATTTTAGTCCCATAGGTTTTGGATCATAGCAGGCCCACAAAATATGTTACACCCAGCAAGTATGGACTCTTCACTAGGTCACTACGACCCCCAGACTTGGATCTAGACTCGGACTTAACAACGTCATTCACGACACGTGGCGACTCCTGTCGCCGTGGCGACTGCATAACGGATGAAGATTCGACGTCCGTCACAACAGAGACATCGGCTCTTAATTTATCCCTGATTTTTCTTCCTCTTTGGGCAAGAATGGTTGCAACATGTGGAGCATATCTGCCATAAGGACACCAAACTTCTTTTCCATTCCCGACACTGCCGAATCCACCTTGTCCGTAATTCGTTGCTCCAGACGAGTTGCTTTCGCATCAAAAATTACGTTGGCTGTGGTCTGCATCGACGCCAGCAGCTCTTCATTTGAGAACGGCACCTGTCCTACTCCACCATCAATCAACTTCGCATCATCCGACACCACCACACTTTCATGAATCTCAGCAAAGTCGTTTCCGTTGGTCGACGCCATCTTGTTTTCTCCCTCTTGTTGACAAACTGCTGTCGTTCCTTCATCAACCAAAACTGCCGTCGCTGCTCTGGCCCTTTGATCCGCCTTCTGGTCTGACTTCTTCCACTTATGCAGAATATCTTTCACAGTTGAACGATGATGAAAATCGCACAGTTCACAAACTTTGGTGACAAAATTACAGGGCCTGCATTCACGGCAAAGAGGGTGAAAATCCCTGGACTGTTTCTTGCAATTACACGCATCAAACTTCTTCGAATTAAGTCTCTCACGCAATAATTCTTTAGATTCTTCGACCGTGGTCATTTGTCTGCCAAGAAAAGTTGATAACTCTGCTTCCAACTCGAAAACAAAGGCAGCGATGCCAAACACGTCCTTCCCTAACAACGTGCTCAATATGTGATGATGGGACCAAATAAGATGGCGGCCTCCTAGTTACGAGTAGCAGCGCCCCTGGCGGGAGAGGAGAGAAAGTTTGGATTCAAGCTAAAAAAGGGAGTTTTTTAGTTGATAAATGAGCAGTGATAGCGTAAAATGATGATTTTAAGCATAATTACTGAAGTAAGTATTTGCAGGTAGTAAGAAAATAAATTTGGTTGACATGATATTTTAGTCCCATAGGTTTGGATCATAGCAGGCCCACAAAATTTGTTACACCCAGCAAGATAAACGACAAGTTCTAGTTTCCAGTCGATTCTAAGTTTGCCCGAACACAAAGATAGGGGACTTGCAGGGAGTATTACATATTATGTGTTAGTCACATTTTAGCTGTGCTAACCCTGGTAGTCAAGAGGTCCCAACTGGCTATGTAGGCCCCAAATAACAACTGAAGATATAGTAGCATTATTGCTGTATTTATTCGAGTCTGAACAATTGATTCAGACGTAGGTTGTCAGAAAATACCAAACCGACTAGCTAGTACTTACGTTCAGCAAGCAGTTCCCGTCCTTTATCTGTGATGCAGCTATTGGTCGAGATGCGGGTTTGCCGACACACACAATATCAAGGGGAGCCAGGAAATTGTGACTTCCTCGTGCCCTATCCGTTGCATGAATCAGCATTTACATTTCGGATGAAATGATTGCATTTGTGACATTAAAAGCACGAACACGAGTTTTCTCGTCGTTTTCATGCTTTGATATCGCCAATACTGTTATGTTCATCTGTAGTGTAACGTATGGCCTAGTCAACAATTTTTTTTTTAGATTTTGTGGTTTATTTTTTTTTTAATCCGTACCGACTTAAGCTTTTAACTTCAGTCATTTTGCTTGCTTGATTTTACGGCTTTCGTAGGGTCTATCTTGACAACAGTGAGTTTCCTAATATTTAATCTTAGCCATGATGCGGGTTACACCAGCCGAGCATAGTTTAATAGATCACTAGAGGTCTATAAGGATGACTGCATAGGTTTTAATAATCCGAAACTGGGAATTAAATCAAAATACCGTCAACAGTGTTAGGTCTTTTAGTACCTCATACTAAATAGGACAAATAACAGGCAGAAATATTACAGTTAGGCAGGAGAACTTAAAGATATTCAAAGGGACGAGGAGTCGTAAACCGTAGTAGTTGGCTGACCCAGAGCATGAAGGGAATAGAATCCAACTCGAGAAATTGTTATACTCCATAAATGCCACCACTTTACAGAAAATATCTTGTGTAAATAAGTCGACATATCTGTTAATGCATTTTCTAGTCCTAAGGGATTGATTTTGGACTGTGCACAATGCCTAAGAGGATGCATACTACGGCGCCTGAAAGAAATTTTGCTGCATATCCGTGTCCGTTAGTTTGTTTAAATCCAAAGCTTGCGGAGAAGGCATAAGTGAATCTTTCATTCAGCATGCAGTCCCTCTCTGTCGGGAAGAAACAAAAAAATCTGCCTACCACGTAGCAGGACATGGCGGCCGAGTATATCAAATTGCATTCTGGGATAGGAAACAGTAGCACCGCGTACTGCAACCCATGTGTGGCCACTTCGTTGCTTTACTAGATGCCAAGGACACCACGTAAATTAATATTTGGTATGTGTTTGTTCTAATGCAACAAGTGCCACACTGTCTGATTCGGATATTGTAGTAACATTGTTGAGTGAGCACTGCATTTCTCTGTAAGCTGCTGTTCTAAACGGACATAAACATACGAATTATATCTTGCCAGCTGGAAACACTTTTCAACACGTCATAAGATACCAGCGTCCATGTTGGCGTTGTTTTTCTCCGCGAACGTGCCCTAAGGCGACTCTGGCGCTAATTTGAAACTTGGCAGTGGTCGAATTTTTATTTTCAATTTGCTCGCTACGATCGAGATAAGCACATTAGTGTCAAACGCTAAGGGTTTTTCTCCATGAACGTGCCCTGAGGAGGCTCTGGTGGTAATTCAAAACTTGGCAGTTGTCTAATTTTTATTTTCAATTTGCTGGCTACGATTAAGATAAGCACATTAGTGTCAAACGCTAGGTTTTTCTCCACGAACGTGCCCTAAGGAAGTTCTGGTGGTAATTAAAAACTTGGCAGTAGTCTAATTTTTATTTTCAATTTGCTGGCTACGATTAAGATAAGCACATTAGTGTCAAACTCTAGGGTTATTCTACATGAACGTGCTCTAAGGAGGCTTTGATGCTGATTTGAAACTTTGCAGTGGTCGAATTTTTATTTTCAATTTGCTGGCTACGATCGAGATAAGCACATTAGTGTCAAATGCTAGGGTTTTACTCCGTGGACGTGCCCTAAGGAGGCTCTGGTGCTAATTCTAAAATTGGCATCAGCTTAATTTTTATTTTCAATTTGCTGACTACGATCGAGATAAGCATATTAGTGTCATACGCTAGGGTTTTTCTCCATTAACGTGCCCTAAGGAGGCTCTAGTGGTAATTCAAAACTTGGCAGTAGTCTAATTTTTTTTTTCAATTTGCTGGCTGCAATCAAGATAAGCGCCTTAGTGTCAAACAATAGCGGTTATTGAATAAGTATATTAATTTTCTTACTCCTCGTTCCTACACGAGCTACTCGGCTACAAAACATGTGATTTTTTGGTTAGGAACTATCTTTCTACGGGAGAATTAGAAATACTTGGATAAAGCAGATAGGGCACGAGAATTCGAATGAGTCCTTATTAGTCCAACGTGGAAAACAAAACCAGCAGTGATTGTAATGGAATTTACATACATCTGTTACCTACCTAATTTGCAATTCTGAAGACCATCCTGCACATACGGTTTGAAGCAAATGCAGTGAAAGTTGTTTAGTGATGGTGGATCTACTATACATTGGTTGCTACTACCATTTTCTGTTGCCTTGCATGTTTCCATCTGCTTAGGACTGCATTCTGCAAATAGCAAGAGCTAAATATGATTCTATAAACAATCAAATCTTAATGAGTAAATAATTGCAGGAATATCATAAAGGGGGTGGGGGGGATTGAGGCTTAATGGCGCATCGACAGCTTAGTCATTAGCGCCAACCAGGACCGAGGACCCCTGATGAAGGAGTACCTATGATATTACTACCACATGTTCCATCGCCAGTTTTGGTTTTCAACTGCAAGTGGGCAATTGTAGCTAGTTGTAACTAGTGTCAGGGATAACTTACGTCACGCTGCATATATTTTAACTAATAAACCATTGTAAAAAATGTGACTCATGGTACTCCACGTGAACCCCATATGCATCAGCGTTGAAATGACCTTGAAATCGAGAAGAAAATGGATTCTTCAAGGTCGGGCCCGGATTAACCAACCAGCTTTGCGCCAATTCGCGCAAAGGCTGGTAATTAACTCCTCTTAACGTTCCTTCAGAAAATAGGAAACTTGCGATGTCATATCAGTGAAACGAAACCTGCAGCGTCTGTCTCAGATGACCTTGTACTTATGGGGAAAATAGGCGATGGTTAAGCATAAGTAGTCCGAAGTCTATACTGTGATGTCAGAGTCAATACTTAAACCAAGAAAATTCCAACAACAACAAAAAAAAACAAAAAAAAAATTAATATAGGAACTAAATAAATAAGTAATAAATAAACAAATATAGGAACTGTGTACACCGAGATGAATTTGTCCTCCTGATTGCAATATTAAAGTTAACTTTTGAATTTTTCTAATCCAGCAATATTCAAATTTTAGAACGATCAAATGTTTGCCAACTCGTCATAGTCAAACCTGTCGAGTAGTCCGTCTGAACATTCATTAGCAGTTTGACGAACCTTTGTTATAATCTGCATTCCCATCTGCAATTAGTACAGAACTGAAACCCATAGTTTCGTCAACACTGAAGATAGCTAAACATTTGTGGTGTCGTGTTACGAGTGCACATGTTACAAGCTCACGTGTTACGAACGCAACGTGTATCTAGCTCACAGGCAGAATAAGCTGTGTTTCTAGCTCACAGGCAGAATAAGCTGTGTATCTAGCACACTGGCAGAATAAGCCGTGTTTCTAGTGCACTGACAGAATGCGCCTACACCCGGAGTTTCACGACTGCTTGCGTCATACGCCATAGGATTACAGAAATCTCAGTGTATATAGTAGCACACGAACAACGTCGTTGTTTCATACTTATCTGCTTAAGGTAAATAAAAAAGTACCTTGATTAACACAGTATCCACAATGTTTTTATTTGTCATCAAAATAACTAACAATCGTGTATTAAAAAAACACTTTGCAAGTGAAAATGCAAACTTGTACTCTAAAAAGTTAAGTATCAAGTAATTTAGTATAGTGTATTCTTTATACATTCGTAAGCGTACTTCTGCAGTGCAGGCAAAGACCAGGTTATGATTATTAACAGGACTTTACAATGAGAGACACGAAATATAGGCAAATACTTGAAGAAATGGACGTTACGCAGGGAGTTTTTGACAAGGGTGTGGCCTGTGGGCACGAGGAACAGTTCATTATGGTTGTGTGCGCTCGAACATACTAAATTTGCTTGTGCGCTGGTTAACACATGCGCTCGTACCATAAAACCACATTTTTAAGTGACAAAAATTTAACAATATTACCAATGGTGATGCAGTTAAGTCAAATGTAATAGGAACAATGATATTCCAGTGACTGCATGTAATGAAGATTAGAATTTTTTGTAATCCAAGACTTGGTATTGACAGTCTTTACTTGCTTCGTTACTACACAGAACAGCCATTAATAAAAGCTCCATATTACTCATTCTGGCTCACAGGTCAGTTTAACTATTTAATAGAAATAACAAAAACAAGAGAAAAGAGATTATCTTACCTCCTGGGACTTGTCTTTTCGTTGTAGTTGGAACTGTTGGTTTTTTTGTGGTTGTAGCATTTTCCGTAGATGGGACTTCTGTTCAGAAAAATATTTATAGATTTATCACAGACCTAATAACATGTTATATGCTTACAATTTAACCACAGTTGCCACGTTATTATTCAAACTACGCCAATTTTTTTTCAAGAATAAATATCCACAGAAGACGATATTGGTAGTTCCAGGAGTATATGAAGAGGTCCGTTAGGAGTGTAAGAGGAGTGTGAGACAGTATTAATGTAATTTAAAATATAAGCCATAAACCCACGAAACACAGTATTGGTATTGCCAGGAGTATATAAAGAGGTCCGTTGGGAGTGTAGGAGGAGTGTGTGATAGTATTAAGTTAATCTTACAATTTAATCTATGTATAAACCTACCAAAGAGAGTATTGGAATTACCAGGAATAGATAAATAGATCCGTTAGGAGTGTAGGAGGAGTGAACAATAATATTAAGGTAATCTTACAATTTAATCCATAAACATACAAAAGAGAGTATTGGTTTTACCAGGAACATATAAAGAGGTCCGTTGGAAATGTACAAGGAATATGAGACAGTATTAATTTAGTCTGAAAATTTAGGCCATAAATTGCATACAGAAATTAAATTAAAACCTCGACGTTTCGGGTTAATCCAAACTCATTATCAACAGCAAAAATATTCTACCTACCATTGTAAATATAAAGAAAACACAAACACACGTGACGCTTCGTTATCTCCACTTTCTGCCATCAGAAGAAAGTGGTGGTATCTCCACTTTCCGCATCTCACTAGGCTACAATAGTCTAGTTTCAACTCTTGTCACCACGGGCATCACAGAGCCACCACATATATACTCCTGTGCAACCAACCTTTTTCTATTCGGCTGTGCCGAATTAAACGTTTTAATTTAATTTCCAGTGTCATTCTTTGGCATATTTTAAGATTGCATATAACTCAATTGGTTTTAAATCCATTTCTCAATGGCTGTATTAACTCTAAAGCCTAGCATATGCTGGCTTTCATATCTAACCTAAGAATATTTTAAACTATGAAATGTCACAGATATGACATGTAAGCAAATAGTGCGTTCACAAAATCTTACTCAAAGAAACTCGAATACAAAACGGGCTTAAAGAACACAGTGCTAAGGTAATGGTAGTCATAAGTCACACCAGAAGTAACCAAGCCCAAGTTAGGGCTAAAGTACGTTCATTCCAGTCCATGCGGGCAGTTACAGTGGTTCAGTGCAAACTCAGGCAGCTTAGGAGGCTTCGCCCTTGGCAGTGCATAGGAGAAGAGTGTTGCTGGCCAGACCCCAGAGGAGAACTGACTAGCTAACACCAGGACAGTTGCTTATAAGACGACAGGTAGTTCAATCAAGCTACCCTAGATGTCAGTAACATACTTCACCCTCTCACCTGCACTATTGTGACTCCACCTACATACAGGTATAATAGTACAGCACCCACATAACTATAAATATACATCCAGGCAGGATCGATAGTTAGCTAACATCAGTTACACAATATTAGTGCACTAGCGTTACTTACCACATACTACATACATATAGGGTGCGACTAACATCTCTACAATAGCAAAAGATGCCACAAGCTACATAACACTAGCGCACAGGAGTCCTTACACGACATAATATCGAGGGCTTAGTATTAGAACTAGGTAACTCAAAAATTGCATAAAACTGAGTTATCTACGTTTTGTGTTATTTCCCAGTAGCTGCACATAATTGTTAAAAGTTGGTATCTCAAACTGCATTAGGAACGCTAAATCTCACCAGCAATAACTAGGTAACTAAAAATCCATTCAAGCGTGTAAAAATTAAAAGTAGGTATCTTGAGATACCTATTTTTTTTTTAGGAAGGACGCCAGAAGAGTTACCTATAGTTTTCATTGTCAACGCTAGGTGGCAGCACCAGTAACAACATGGCAGCATCCCCTCCTGCGTATGCGTGTTGTAAATGCTAGGCAGCCTATTTGTACACAACAATGACATCGAGAGGCCAAATTCTTGTGCAGTTGGCGTTGCAAAAACATCAAGAATGTAACAACAAGCAACAGGCAAACAATGCACGAGGAGAAACGTCTTTTCAAAGCATTGCTGAAGTTGGCGCCAACACACATTCCACTGCGGCGGATGACAACAATGACATCGTTGATGAATCAGGTAAGATTCCACAAATAGGATTATGTTTTAAGTATTGTGGTCACACTGTGCACACCGTTGTATGCCACAAATTGTCATGAAGTTCGGTCGTATTGGGGGGGGGGGGGGAGAGGAGCGCTGCACCACCTATTTTGTAGAAAGTGGGAGTGAGTGGGGCGAAGTAGCCATTGCAAGGTATAGCTAGTTTGATTGATTATTACAGTGCTACATAGCAGCCATACCATAAGTGTTTTATAAAAAAATATTTTTCAATTCACGTCATCACGAGTTTGGGAATCGAACCTGCGTGATTATTGCTACTCACTTGTCATTCTTAGTAGTTCGGGGTTAGGGGGGGGGGCAAACGAAGAAACATAATGGAGCTATCTGAATGACAATTAGTGAGCCACAATAATATCGAAAAATTCCCGTCATCATGAATCACGGAATTGAGCCCGTGTAATTATTGCTGCTCACTTGTCATTCTCAATAGTTCAGGGTTGGGGAAGAACTACAGCCCTTGAGGGTGGGAGAACCTGGATACAACTAGTACGATTGATTAGGTAAGGTGCTATGTACTGGCTATATCACTGAAGATACCGTTTAGTCGTTTATTATTTTTTGTTTAGGGAGCCTTTTAATCTTTCTTTAAGCAATGCTATTATGGAAATTTGTGTTTATTAATTTACTTTTGTTTTCTTAGGTACTGCCACTTTTGGTACTGCCAGTACTTCCTCCAATTCTACTGTCCAGAGGCCTAATAAACAACATGTGACTAAGCCTCGGCAATGTAAGAGCCAGTCTATTGTTTCCCAGATGACAAGCCCTCAAACGTCTGATGATGGTAATTATTTTTATTGCATAATGTTTTAGAAACCCTCATTCAAAACAAATGGGTTAATGTAATTGTAATGGCGCATAAAGAGTTTTTCTTTTCCAAGCAACACTAATGGTAATCACTGGTTTAATCTGATTGCCCACTTTTCAATTCCCTACATTTAAGTATAAAGTATTGATATCTGGTATTCAAATCACAACAGCTGGTAAATAAAAATATATTGTGAGTACTCGGGACAAACGTACTATAGATTTACGTGTGTTCTTTGTCTTTTTGCTTTTAGAGGAATCAACGCGTGAAAATTACACTGATGTAGTGAGTCATCAAATTCTGGTTCTGTTTACCGGCCTGAAGATGGGGAAGAAAGTTCTGCTGACACCCACAATGAGGATACCCTAAATCTTGAATTATTTGAAGATGAAGAAGAACTGCAAGACGTTGAACAGTTACCGAGAGCACAAGAAGAAAGAACTGAAAGAGATGAAAACGTGCTCAATGGCCAGCAACAGGAAAATGGAAATGCCGTTATGGATATGGATGCAGTGCCAGAAAAAGTGTTGCCTGTGAGCTCATTAGTCGACGTAAAGCCGCGAAAACGAAAAAGAAATCCTTCAGAATGGAAGCAGGTAAAAAGTAAAATTAATCGAGCTAAGGGAGAGCCGTATACAACTTCAAAAGGCGTATTCAAGCCAGGTAAGGTAATGGGGTCAAAGTGTCCTCCAACCTGCCGCCTGAAATGTTCTGACAGAATTACAGAGGAGGAACGGCAAGAAATATTTACTGAATATTTGAATCTTGCAGAATACACCCATCAGCGTGATTTCATACATAGCAATACCAATCGTAACGAAACAAAGGCAAAGACAACAGGTAATCCACACTCTCGTCGAAGCATGTCCATTACATACTTTTTGCCTGTGAAAAAACAAAAAGTTAAGGTTTGTAAAACAATGTTTCTTAATACATTGCAAATAAATAAGGGTGTAGTCGACATTGCCATGAAGCATAGAACACCACAGAATACTTGTCCCGGAGATAAAATAGGACGACACCAAAAGAAGGTTGTACCATCTTCTGTACTACTTGGGGTTAAAGTGCACATTGAAAAATTCCCTGCGGTCAGCTCCCACTACTGTCGTAAAGACAGTAAAAGGAAGTACTTGTCTCCAGACTTAAATATTACGATCATGTACGATCTCTATAAAAAAGAGTGTCAAAACTACAACGTCCCAGCAGCATCAGCATCAGTTTACCGTAGTATCTTTAATACTCAATACAATCTAGGGTTCCATCGGCCAAAGAAAGATCAGTGTCGACAATGTATGTCATACAATAACGCAACAGACTATGTCAAGCAAACTATGGATGGCGAATATCAAGTTCATCAACAGGAAAAAAAAGATACACGAAATGCTGCTGCTAAGGATAAAAATGAAGCTGATGCCTTTAACAATAAGATCTGGGTGTATAAATTTTGACCTTCAGCAAGTTTTAATGGTACCTCATGACGTAACGAATAATGCTTTATTTCAATTTCACAGTGTACAATGTTATAAATAAAGAAGGGGAAAGTGCTTTATGTGGTATGAAGGAGAAAGAGGAAGAGGAAGTTGTGAAATTGCAAGCTGTCTGTACCTGTACCTTAAACGCCTACCTACGTCAGTTGAAAAAGTGATAGCCTATAGTGACAAGTGCGGAGGCCAAAATTTAAATCGATTTGTTGCCTCTGCACTGTTGTATGCGGTGCAAGCTATTGATAATCTGTTATGCATTGAGCTAAAGTTTCACACAGTTGGCCATAGCGAAATGGAGCGCGACTCCATGCACAGCACAGTAACAACAGAGGGTAAGCGTGTAGGCAGTGCTTACTGGCCCCGTGACTGGCAAACTATAGCATCTAGTGCTAGAAGGCATGGTGAGAAACCGTATGAAGTTGTCCAAGTGGAAACTGAGGACATCAAAGATTGGAAAGCGCTTGTAAAGGACACAATGGTGATGCGGAAAGTTGATGAAGATAAGCAGCCCGTAAACTGGCAAAAGATGAAGCACCTTAGGTTTGAAAAAAAACAAACCACTCATTATCCAGTTCAAAGAAGCCATCCCTGATGATTTCCGATGCCTTAATGCTAACCCCAGAAATAGAAGAACAAACTTTGCTACAATTCAACTTCAGCAACGGTATCGTGTGCCAAAGGCCATTCCAAAGGCAAAGTATACTGATCTAATGGAATTGTGCAACATGCAGCCACCTGCCATACCCATAGTACTCCACCATTTTTATAAAAACCTAGTATACAGTGCTAATGCACGGGAGGATGACTACGATGAGGACTAGTTTTTACATGTTAAGACACCAACTAAAACCTTTTAAGGAGTTTACATTGTTTTACATTGTTTAATTTCGTAAAATAAAAACTGTGTTTGTGAAATAGCACTGTTACGACTTTACTTACCTACTTTTAGCACACAGTGTGTATAAATGCCTTACTTTCACTCTTATAACTAGGTAACTCGCCCACAGGCCTAGTGGAGGGGGTGACATAAGAAATTTTGTAGGTATACTGGAAGATGGCTAAATCAATACAGATGACATGTTTACCTAACTCCTACAAAAATATTCTGACTTCTAATGTCTTAAAAACCATAAAACCTTGATTATCTCAAAACACCAAATTTTGAGTTATCTATTTTTAATACTAACCCAGCGATATGGCCTTACAAATGACGGCCTAGCAACAGCTTTAAATGGTTTGTTTTATAGAACATTTAACACACCCTTGTCCTTTCGTCAAAAACGAGGCACGTTTTCCTGACAACTAAGGGCAACTTAACGTTGAGGAATGGTACTTTTTTCTTTTTGCTGCAAGACATCATCTGCATATAGTCTCAATAGGCATATGAAAAGTCTCCGCTTGAGAAAGTTCACATTATTTTTGGACCTTGCGTCGGAAGGGATCAAAATCTTTTCCAAGGTTTTGAAGGGGGGGGGGGGGTCACAAAAAAATTGGTGGTCACGTATACATTGCCCCCCAGCCATAAAAAACGTCAGGTCCCTAAAAGGTAAATTACCTAATCAAAAAACCAAGGCCTGCTGCTGAGGCCTGCTGCTGCTGAGAACTACATGAATGGAACAATGTTGAAAAGCATTCGCATATTTCTCAGCAGGCCTTAGCTTTGCTTGTGATCTTGCTCCATGCCACTATCTTCTTCCCAGCTCCACTTTCACAATGGCTGCCCATACAAATGGAGTCCCCCTTACTTCTGTAAATAATTCATGGTTTTCATACCAGTCTTTTCAGCCAAATTACATACTTCTCCGTTAAATGTTTGTGGTTAATTGTAGGCTCGTTACTGTCTACCTTTTGCAAATAGTACAAAAGACACAATCTGATTAACACTTACCGAATTTAAACGTTCTTAGCTGTCGAAATGTGACAGAATTTCACACATTTTATTTATGGTAATTTCTCTGTTGAAGACATCGCATTATTTTACCTTTTCGTTCTATTCATGTTGAAATGTAAGTGTCACCATTACAGGACACTAAAAGATAACTTCCTGTTATAATAATAATAATAGACGTTGTCAGCCAATAAGCTTATAGCTTTTAAGGGCCCAAGCAGAAGATGCCAAGTGGAAGGTTTCACCTCCATCAGGAACAGTTGTTTTTCGCCGCAAAAGGGAGGAAACCGGAGTACCCAGAGGAAACCCTCGTTCAACGGGCGGAAGACAACCGGAGAAACACTCTTACATTACACTTCCTTTCGCCAGGATCGAACCCGGGTCTGTAAGAAGCAAGAGATGTACAGCTGGGACCAAGTTGCCTATCGAACCTGACACCCCAGTGCTCGCAGCTACCAGTGCACCATTACAAGAACAGCCGTATACACTTTATAAGCACAGAAGGGGTATCGTGGCCAGATTAATAGGTTACCACTTTATAGAAATTTGATGAGAGATAAATTAGGCTACAGTTATATGACAACTGCCATTCCCCAGGTGATACAACAAATGCACTGTACGTCTCGCTTTCCGAGTACTGAGAATGAAAAGAGGGGTTCAATTCCGAAATGCTCCTTCGCCATAAAGGAACTTGGCCCCATTTCTTAACAAAGATGAATAGAATAGAAAAGAATAGGAGTAAAAAAGAAGACCCACCGAGATTAAGGCTAAAACGAAGGCGTCCACCTCCCAACACCCAGAAAAAAAGCAGTGAACCTGCAGAATGTAATCAAGATTACAATGTAGCCTAACTTCCTTACATTTAGCTAGCTACCGGTGCGGGGGTATGCTCCCCCTTCCCTGACTGTGAGTTCAAAGAAGACATAAGGTTGAGTGAGATAGTGGGCCCGACGGAAGTGGGTGGTCACCTATATAACGTTACAAGGCAATAGATAAGACGATAACAAGAATCAAGGATCTGTAATAACAAGAAGGATTGCCCCAATAATGGAGGCATACCCGTTCAATTACAAACAACCCAAAGGTGAGCCTTAAAGGGTTGACTGAAGATGCCGAAACAACAGAAGAAGGGTAGGACAAATATTTCAGTCTGTAGAGTGCTGTACAAACTAAAACTTTAATTAATTGCCCTCTTATTTGTGTTAAAAGGACATTCCTCCTAGCACCAAGAATCTGAAAATGATGGTCGCAATTCTTGCATAGGTACAGATCATCGACGTGACAAATCAGACATTTACAATTGTTGGTTCACGTGTTGACAAAGTCCAGCAGTGTTTATAAACCAATGTGAATGGAAGATTTTGAGATACAGCGGAGATAATAGGCACCGAAATGTCGATTTAACCTAGGAGACCTAGGTTAAACCGCAGAATAAGGTGGCACTACAACACAGTAGCACAAGTCTGTCTTGCAACTAAAAGCACTTCTTTATAATTCTGTAATTGCTCTCAGTAAATATACCATGCTTTAATTTTACTGTGGAATCAAGTTTAATGAAAGGGAAGTGTATGTACAAAATCTTTAGGTGGCACAGAAACTTGCCTCTTTTTGCTTGTATGTAGTTTATGTCCTCAGTTTATGTGCTTGTGCATACTTAACAGTTTTTCGTAAATAATTTAATAATTATTTTACAAATATAGTTAACATGACGCATAATATTCCATTTTTTTCCTTTTTTATAGATGTTTATAGTAAAAATTATGGTGAGTTTATGCAAGGTGGCAATCGTGGACAGATCTAAGGATAATTCAAACTTACAACTCTTAGAAAAAAAAATTAGTATTCCTGCTAATGATCATTATATTGATTCCTCATACACCAAAGTACACGGTATGGATTCAATATTTGAACTTGATTTCACCATGGAAGCAGACTTGCTTATATAAATAGAATATGTGTATTCTGAAATTCATTTTACTGCTTTAGCAATACAGTACACAGCTTGATTATTGTATTTTTTTGTAAAATCTGCCTTGTAATGTTACAAATAAAATAAAACAAATTTACCACTGGAGTGGAAGGATGGCAGAAGGGAGTTGAGCCACTAACATTGCTGCTCGTGATGGGGTAGAGGGAAATGTTACACAATAATTGGTCGTTTTAGAAATTTGTTCAGATTTGCTATGTATAGAAGATTTTTAAATGCAGAAACAGTGGGCACACTCACCAAATCACCGTCCAGGGCATTCCTTATAGGGACAACGCAGACTGGAAAAAAAATTCCGACGACAGTCAAGATGGGAAGGTGGAAAAATGAGTTTCCAGCACTGACCTCGGGTGCGGTTGGGCACAGATGCAAGATCGAAGAATGGTAGCTCAACATGTAGGTACCGTGGAGAATCTTATACACCAAGATTAAATCAAATCTTAGCCTGTCCAGTTCCAAAAGTTCCAGTACGGACCTCGATAAACGTTCTTCGTAGGTAATCTGGCGGAACCCAGGAAGATGCTTTGTGAATCTACGAAGATCAATGTCCCCAGACAGGTATGGGGGTCAGACTGGGGTTGCGTACTCAAGAAGGGGATGCACAAATACCATAAAAGCCCAAATCCTAGTTAGAACATTACCAGATTTAAGCACCGGTTCAAAATGATTGTTATACTATTAAAAATAGTAACATTCCGCCTAACTTATTTAAGTTCTTTTCTAACTACTGAGGTTAGAAAACCTCTTTTCTAAACGTCTTTTCTATCTACTGAGGTTCGAGGGTCATAGAAGAATTATTCTGCTAAGAAATGTCTATGGTATTTTAATGCCACAACTAACACGGTTGTGGCATCATCGATTCCTTTTCTGAGTCTAACATTCTCCTTTTAAATATTGTAATGCTTCAGTGATGTGTGCTTTTTTTTTAACAAACTGTTCAGTCTTAACAGAATACAGAGTGTAGAGAAAATGAAGATTTTGCTACACAGCTTTAGAAGCCTTTCTCCTTTTCATTTCGTCTTAGTAGATGTTCAGAATCATTTACACTTAAGGTTAATACAATGAATAAGA
>JAHWFP010253100.1:0-29259 GCA_023313725.1 Lithobius niger
AGCTGAATTAAAGATATTTGCAAATGAATTAGAGATGTTGCACTTCCAGAAAAAAATAGCTTGCCATACGGCGAAACAGTGACACAACAAGTTCCATCATTGAAGAATTCGCAGAGTTTTAGCATAACTTGTAGACAGTGGCAGACTCTTGGACAGTTACTCCTTATGACCACAGGTGCACATACAGCCGTGCATGGAGCGTCCATTCTACAACTATCGGTTTATATTCCACTGCTTGCCACAAGGTACGCCTGGAAGAGACGCTACGGGTTTTGTTTACCGGCTCCATGCCAGTTGATTCATCATCGCCAAAATCTTATTATACCAAAACAACGCTGAGTGGCATTAATTTTCAGAAAAACACGTGAAAATAGGACTAGTTGAGCCAGGAGACGAGAAACGAAATGTCTACCCCAGTTGGCCTTGTCCTGAAGTAATGAAACTCCTTATTCGCCTAAGGTCATTTCTATGCTGCTGCTTGCTAATTACGTCATGCCTGGACATGTCGCAGCACCACGAGAGGTACAATTTTCACGTGTATTCATTAGGTAAAATAAACACCATCAAGATGGTGACACTCAACAAGTAAGTGATGGACCGTGAGTGGCCGGTGACACCAATGTCATTCGGAAGCGATAACGACCCCTCAAAAAGAAGCAATAATTGGTGTGACAACAAACAATTGGGATAACATCCCCGTTTCCCAGCGACTGCGCCGGCTAGCCAAGTGCCATTCGTAGACAGTGCCTTTAATAGCTCACAGCTTATTTGCCGCTTATTAAGGACATAACGTGAACGGAACATCAACATGTTGGTTATTCGTGCCCAAATCCGACAAATCTGACATCATTTGACCAACAAAACAGTACACTTTTGTATGTAGCAGAGAAGGGCATAACAGCGCAAACCAGGTAGGTGTGGCTAAAGTGCCGCAGGAAATAAATCCAGATGCGTTTGTGTCTAAAGAGCCATAGGAAAAAGAATTCAGATGATGCGGCTGAAGAGCCACAGAGAATAAACGTCGGGCAAAATGAAGTTTTGACTGACGTGTATTTAACTAAATACAGTCTAAACTCTAAAAGTGAAGAAGAGCAGAATGCAATAAAAAAAACCGTAGTAGACTATAGAGCTTAAGATCTTCCAAGAACTTGATAATCCATAAGACTGCCTTGATTATCTCTCAGGATTTCTGCCAGCATTCCACGTATTCCACAGGATATACGGGATGCCTACAATGCCTCAAGATGTGGGCGACTGTAAGCAGAACAAAGCAAGAGATGCATATCGGCGCATCTCCACCACGGAACAAAAGCCCGTGCGTCAAAGAAGTGTGAACCATCTGAAGAACTGTCCAACCATCTCCTCTCGACGACTAAGCCGTGATGACGAGTGACACCACAATATCTGGCTTAACCGTACGCAGCTTAGCCCATTTTTCTTGTCGTTGACTCAGAAGAGCAGCATAAAGGACAGAGGAAGCTTCAGATGCCAAAACTGGCAGTTTTTTTTAACTCTGATAACTCAAGGGCAACCTGGGCAGCTAATTTAGCATGCTCATTGCCGGGAATCACGACGTGACATGCATGGGACCCAACATAAGGTTACCTTTTTGCCTTGCTCTAAAAATGGCTAGATAGTATGCTGTTGAATTGACTGAATTGTATGGGTTGACAGGATTGTGTGGTAAAAATGTTAATACTCTGCACTGCAATCTTGGGTGCAGTAAAGATAATAAAATGCTCCTGAGGAGACCTAGCAGCAAAGCTGACGGTTCGACCTATTGCCTACAGTTCTGCAGAAAACGCGTAGAAAAATTATCGGGAGCCTGAAATTGCACCTGCAGGCCAAAAACATAAGCCTCACATGGAAGACGCGTGTCAACTGATCCGGCATGGTCCGGTTGCCATAAATATCAGGTTGGACTACACAATAAATATCACGTTGGACTAAACAATGAAATTAATCTTGGACATACTCCGGTTCGATCATGGTTTAGGCTTATTATTCGGTAAGTAAAATTTTAGACCAGGCTCGCTTGCTTATTACTTGGGGACCAAATATTGAGTCACCTAAACAAAGCATTAACTAGTCAAACTAGGATTCGAACGTTGGGCCTAAAAGCATAAGAGGAATTTAACGTTTATTATTTCATTTAAAATTCTGGTTGTTTGGGGCCGAAATATTACTTACTGTTAACCTTCAAGTTCGGATCCCAGTCAGGCGAGCATAATTTACATATAGTAAAAGCCCTAACATACTTCAGTGAGGGTTAAATACCAATCAGGGCCGAGCCGGTGGCCAAAAGAGTGCAAGTCATAAATCGACAGTTTGAACAATGAATAAAGCAGAGACGTCAGTCTGTGTGTCTTGTTGCAATATTCGTGACAGAATTCTGGCAATTGTTTCTTGTGTTTGATCAACAGGGTAGGGTACAAAATATCGATAGCACATCCAGAACACGTCATGTCCACAGGGGTCTAGTGACTTACAAAATCCAAGCTCGGCAGTCCTTGTCGTGAGTGGCACAGCCTATTTCCAGTTAATATCGTTGCGTTGCACCAAACCTTGTCGACGTACACGATGCAAGTCTGACAACCGCACCACAGTCCCTTCAACTTTTAAGACCCAACCCATGGGCGCACAACTATAGGTGGCCCTTTTAATAGCCGTGATCTTTTCCATGGAAGTTCTGTTTTTTTTTTTATCTTGAAGCTTTACTGTGTCACCCCGAGGTGCTCCATACTAAACTTATAACGTGATAATAATGTATTTGATTCTCCATTCAATCTCATCAGCTTTGCCAAACAGCTCCACGATTATTTTTCAACAGATTAATTAGAATTTTATTATGCATAGTACATTATTTATAATTGCGATTATAATATTAATAATTGTAAATCACAATCACATTATTTCGATAACAGTTTCAAGACAAGAAATGGCAACAGCAGTTTGAGGTGCGATCCTCAAGTTCACAGGTTGTAGAAAGGTTTAATGGTCGGTTTCGCGTAGAATGCGAGCCGCGTCATCCACGGCTGTCAAAAACTGCCGCAAGGCGCGTTGAAAGCACGAACAACTAAGGACGAACTACGCCACATCATATCATTGATTAGTGTTAGCGAGACACACAAGTAGGTGGTAACATTCTCTATATTAGATTTCCCGGTGTTGCAGCACTAAACGAACATTATTTTACGGTAATGGTGACTACCCTTTAAAGTCTTCGGACGAGTCATTGCTACTTCAAACGATCGTTTAATACATTATTAATGAGAATAGCAAATGACGTAGCACAACACACAGTACAATACACACGCCTAAGTTCTTCTTCTGCTTGAAATGCACGAAAATAAACATTTGCAGTCTTTGTTTTGACGTCGAGTGGACGAAGCGATACATAGCGTGAAGCCATCGTTGTTAAAATGTTAATAATTTAGTGTCAATGCAGTGTTTTAAGTTTTAAATCCGCGTATTACGCGTCATGAGTACTTTTCACAGTTCAGTCATCTGCGTGTTCGCAGCGCAACTGGTGACAGAATAGGAGGCTAAGTGGATGACGCGTCGAATTTCTAATGTCAAGCCGTAGATTACGTTTGTAAATTTGAAGAGCAAAGCTCTAGACACACGCTAGTATGTCGCGCCCAGTTAGGCAACAAACATCATAACAAACAACACGTCAATTCAATTGTCGAGGTTGTAAACCATTGTAGCGCGACGCCATAGCGTTAGCACACTTCACGTACTTAGGGAAAAATAATATTGCGGTACAAAAGCTTAAATTGTGTTGAAATCGAGAACAAAGACCCACCTGACAAAAATTAACTCGTGAAGGAATGCCAACTAAGCTGTTTTCAATGCAAAATCTGTCCCTCAATAACGTTGTAAATGTGCTATAGCTAGCTAGCTAATTCGTTCATCACCATGTTAAATCCCATAGGGTGATTATTCATCGCAAGCGAAATAACGGGAAGGCTTCCAGCTATGAAATTGGACGAATGGGTGCAGTACAATACGATCTGCGTACCATTTATGGTTTGGATCCTGGGGGCGTAACGGAGATGGCGTGGGAGGGCGCGTAAGTACGAAAATATTGTTATAACCATCGTTGGTATTGTCGGCATCGTTTCTCATTGGACGGCTAAAATTCGGACAATGAGAACGTGTATACTGACGAGCGTGCCTAGACACACACTAGTATATCACGATAAATCTAAACAAAGTTGCGAAGAAATCGTATTCACGTCCAATTCACGAAAAATAAACCAACTGTAAAAACAAAGCAAAATAAACAAAGCCAAAAACTGGTAAAGAGCCACCAAGTTGAGAGTGCTTCGGCCCTTCAGAGGAGTGATATCAACACACCAAAACTAACTTAATAAAACAAGTTACAACAAAATTAAAACCAAACCAAAAACATATAAAGAGGTGACTGAGTTGAGAATGGTTCGGCCTATAGGCAAAAAGTAGTAGCATTTGTAATCTTTGCTCTATGTAACTACCATCGTAATGTTTGTTTATTTGTTTGTGTGTCCGCAGCGGGAATCTTGATAATCCTAATCCCATTGAAGCCCGCGGTGGGAATCTAGATATCTTTGGTCTGTTAAAGTTCACAGTAGGAATATCGTTACTCTTAATTCTTTTGTTTGCCTGTGCGTCTTTCATCAGGATTCATCAGGATTATAAGTAATGATTCGAACTGTGTTTTCAACAAAGAGGCACGGCACTGATGACGGCATGTTTTTTTTTTCCAGTCGCAATATTTTCCAGTCGCAATATTTTCATGCAAACGTGATCTAGGCCGCTATGTCTCTTAACCTTTGATCGAACTACATCTACTGGAGGCTTGGGCGATTGCTAATGGAAAATGACAGTATTTTCATGCCAACGGGAAATCACTACAATGCTCTATAAGGCCGACCATATACGGGGGTGGGGGGGGGTCAGCCCTATAGCTAAATCTACTGAAAGCTTGGGCGACTGCTAACGGAAATAACAACAATGCTCTGTAATATCGGCCATATACTGGGGGGGGGGGGAGAGGAGAGTTGCTGCCCTAGTATAGTCTAACAGCGTAAGGGATTACACATCTTGATGTCGTTGCTCGGCTGGTGTCTAGGTGGCTCTACTTACGTGCACATACCACATGAACGACACAAGACGAGCTGAATAATAAAGTAACATTGTTTTGTCAATAAGGAGGGATTTATTAACACACCTGTTCTACTCTTATTTACTCTAGATTTAACAAATGTGATCGTTGAGATTGGTGTCCCATGACCAGCAGACATAGTACACGAGAAGCTTGACAATGCTGCAGCCACCTCCAGTACGATACTGATGGGAAAAAAATGCAAGATGTCCGCTCACGTTTATAGTCGCTAGTCAATAGCTAGCATTTTGCCTTATTGACGCCACTCAATACCATTCGAAACAGAACCAGGAAAATCGTCTCAATTCGACTTCCTATCATTTATTCATCGTGACCGCTGGGTAGGAAATCCATTAATTCGTCAATTCCATTGTTTGTTGCAGCATACTGTGTTGTGAGTTTAATTCCGGATCTCAAACGTTTAAATTATGCCACCCCAGCGAAGTTGTTCTGATGACGTCATTTGTGAAATCTGCCAAGTCCAAGGTCTACATGACGTCGTATTGTTTCGACCCATTGTCACTTCAAAATTAATTTTCATTGTTAGTTGAGATGATCGTATATGACCAATTATTGTAACAATATAAAGCATACAAATTGCCTGTGATTAGTAGAGGACATCAATTGTAATGGTTCGAGCTCGCTTGGTCTTCTGCCCGGTGCTCCCAATAATGAAGTATGAATCGATATGAATTCGTCTGCCACAATCCTCCACTCATCCCAGCTCCAAAGGTAAATTTGGTTCGTTTAATTTGAATTATTTCCCAACTTTTCCTTCTCCCCAACTTAAACTCAAACCCTGTTGTCACTTAAGCACTGCAATCCCGTAGCTACTTAGTTCAACAGTGAAATAGCAGTGAAATAGCCCGAAACTAATTATCCCAGCTTAGTCCCAAGTACGGGACCGGTCATTATTTATCGCCGGGGGAGTGCGGGGGGGGGGGATGAATCTTTGGCCCCTCTCGAGGGGAGGGGTCATACATTTTTCAGGTCCCGTCAAGAGGGGGGTGGGGTAAAAACACACTGACCAATTGGAAGAAAAAGTAATTTTTGCACCTCAAAAATGGCACTTTCAGCAGTTATAATTTCGAAAAACACCTCAGCTTCTAGGGGCAAGCTCCCCAGACCACCCATGATGTGAGTGTTACAAGCTTTTGAAGCTACTAGTACTATTTCTGCAAGCTTAGTTTTTACAAAAACTTTGTAGAAAAGCCTTGGCGCATGGTTTCTTGGCTTCTTCGGTCTTTCAGGCGCCGACTATGTTATGGATGTGGGCATGCAAGCAAACAGTGTGTTTTATCATTGTATGAATCTGGACAAGAGATGGGTGTAAGGAACATTTTATAGAAAAATTTTAACCCAACATGTCTTTTCGTTAAAATGAAACACGTTTCCTTACAACTCATGATAACTGTCAGTGTGGAGAGCTATTTACTTATTTGGCTACAGCACTAATCTTGGCTATAGGAATCATCTGCAGACAGTCTCAATGGGCATAAGAAAAGCGCATTTTTTGGGGGGGGGGGGCGGATCACATTATTTTTGGACCTTGAGTGGGGGGAGTCAATATTCTTTCAGGGTCTCGAACGAGGGGGAGGGGGGTCATCGAAAATTTGGTGGTTCAATTTTCATTTCTTCCGCCCCCCTCCACCCGGTCTTAAATAATGACTGGTCCCTAAGCCTAATGCAGTTGGCAATCCCTTGAATTCTGTCACTCCTATTTTAAATTAAAACATCACCAAAACTGAACCACGACTACTAGCCTTGTTCCCTCAGTTTAGGATAATTTGGAATTCGAGTAACGCCATGATAGGCCACCACGACACATTTGTATATGTAAGTCCCTGAACTGTGGTGTTGGCATTGTGGGCGCATTCGTACGTACCAACATTCGCCGCAACTAAAGATGTCCGAGTGTCTCAGTATAGAATGTTTCCACCGGCTTCTTACGTAGAACATCTACCTAAAATCAATCTGCAACACCATCCAACCCAAAAAGATCAAGTTTGCCAAGAGAAAAAGTTAAGTGACACCAGGACAATCAAACAATATCCAACCCACTTAAGAGCCAGATGAATTGTAACCGCTAAGGCCAACGATGTGCAGTGTTGCAATTCACGTATAAAAGCACATAATTACAACCGCACAAAGACAGCCGACGATTGCATTCCATAGTAATCCCGTTGCATTTCAACCTTCATTTCAATTCGACTTCAAATGGGCTTGTTTCGGAACTTAGTTAACTAGAAAACTTAAATTGTCCCCCGTCCTAGAAGTAAGACAACCTTGACTTTTAACTAATTGCACTCATTGGATTGTCGGTAGCCATCCAGTGTGCTTTAAGGCGAGCATGAAATAACACCATTGAATCATCCAAATGTAAGTAATTTACATTCCCCGAATATTCACAATCCAATGCTCCATATTCACCCTTCCCTTTTTCAATCCGTAGTTCACGACGGTTAAGGATAATCACCTCCACTACCTAAGTGTCCGCTTAGGTTAAAAGTGCCGAAATTATGACACTTCAATTTTCACTACTTGTGGCGCCCGAAAGAAAACCAACCCTTAATGCACCCTACATCTTTAAACAGCCTCGAGACTAGGAACACAAAACAACGTGGGAATCGTTGAATGTCTTTTTTGTTCATTATGTTTCACAGCTGTATCTCTTTTTCCCCCCTTTCTTTTCTTTTCTGGTTTTTTATTTTTTATTTTGTTATTTCCTCTTTTCTCCTTCTTCAAATTCATTCCAACTTTTCTTCTCTCTTTACCATTGCAGCAGCCCCAGGTGACTGTTTCTAAGTTTATCTCGAGGCAATTAGCGGCCATCTTGTCCGTAGGGTTTCCCCAACCCAGGCCGAGTCGAGTCGAGTGTGGCAGGCGGTAATATCGATCACACAGCCACCTGTGACTATTCTCTCATTGCATCGAATCTGGGCCACCCGACGATCGGACGGAGGTCGCCACTACTTAGCACTCCTTGACAACTGGTCGTATTGTGGTGATATCTCATCTCGCGGTAGAAACGCTCCAAATTGAACTTTTTTGCCTGAGAGCTCGTGGAGTTCAGTCTCGGTGATGCTTGTTCGGTAAGTATCTCATGCGACCTCCATCTTGATTTTTAATAATATCTGCTCGTTGCAGTCTATTTATTCTTAAAGCCGGTTACTGTTTCAAGAACAAATAAACTGCAACGAGCAGATATGATTAAAAATCAAGATGGAGGTCATATGAGATACTTAACAAGCATCACCGAGACTGAACTCCACGAGCTCTCAGGCAAAAGAGTTCAATTTGGAGCGTTTCTACCGCGAGATGCGATAGCAAATCCGACTAAATTGAAGGAAGGAAAGATAGGAAGCGAAGGGTACGTCAACATACTGGTTATTTTGGCCCATAGTTATATTTTGGCCAACAATACAGCAGAAAAACTACAAACAAACACCAAACAGAAAAACGTACGTACAGGGGAGCGAAAGGGGTGACAAACACGGACTGCAAACGAAACAGATATAGTAAGGAACCGCAGAAAATAAAGGCGGAAGATGCAACTGGAGGTCCACATAGAATAAACGTCAGAGAAAGTTTTTATGAATGTTTATTTAACGAAGCACAGTATAAACTAAAGCAGCCGGTGAACAAATTTCAACTAAAATGGTAGGCTATAGGAGAAACTAAAAACAATCGAAACTAACACATATTGACCTCACGAATGATAAAGTAAGCTATACATGCTAAAGTAGGGGGGTGGAGGATTGTGACTTAATGGCGTGTCGACAGCTAGATCATTATCGCCAACCTTAGTTACAGTGCAGTGATCCGGGTTGCCACTGCACCACACAGAGGTGTTAACCAAACTCCATCTCTAGAAAACCTCCTGTAAAAATTGAAAAACCTCGAACAGGAGGACAGAAGAGTTGTCCAATTGACACGTTATGTCACGTGGAAGGTAAAAACAGCGATGAACACCACCATAAAGCAGGCTGTAAAACTTTAACTCTTATGAATTTAATGACCATCACAAGCTTTTCTTGATTATCTCCAAGGATTTCTGGTTGCCCTCCGCGTATTCCGCAGTACATCCAGTGTAAACATCATTGTAAGTGGAACAGAGCATGCGATGCATACCGTACTCGTGGGTCAAGGAAGTGTAGGCCATCCGGAAACTTGCCACAATCACCTCCTCCCGACGACAAGACAGTGATAACGAACGCCAGACTGCAACTTCCGGCAAGAAGACTTTATTGCGCTATCACTTTAACACATCGTGCTTCTTTCGGTGACCCAACGAGGCTTTATTGTTTTGTCACCTTAAGACACCTTTAATCTTTCATGCGATCAAACAAAGCGTTACGTATTCGTCACTTTCAAGACAACGTTATTCTATCCTCAAACAAGGTTTTGTTGCATAGAGATGTAACTGTAGAACAGTTTAAGGAAGCCATTCACCGATTTAATTTAGCCACCCCGCACTAAAAATATCACGAGTCCTTCTTTCGATGGGTGTCTCGTTTTAAGAATTCTTTGAAAATATGTCCCGTGCTGAAAAGTGTTACCATATTTAGCCCAGCGATATCTTTCCATTGAACTTTTTTGTTAGACCACAGTCAACTTGGCATATAAATTTTATCATTAATTTACCAGTGATTTTCTGCTCGTCGGTTTCCTAATAGTATGAAGTCTGGAATCGAAATTCTGCCGCACCCTCATTGTCCGTCAGCTTTCATTTGTGTTTCACTTTAAAATTTAGGCTAGGTAAAAGTGATGAATGAGGACGTGAGAAGAATGGGAAAGACTGGGTAAGAATTTTAATTCTCTCATAATGTCATGGCGGCGCACGTTTTATTCGCGGCGTCATGCTCCAGTTAGTTATTCTTCGAGCAAATTATACCAAAAGCCTGAAAGTTTATAGCCGGCCTGTTCGGAAGGAAGGATCATGCCACAATAATTTTCCTTTGGATTAGTCATCCAATTGACAGAATTCACATTCTATGAAGTCACGTCAGAAAAAGTCACGGCAAACCAACGAACGTCGTGAAGCAAGAGTTAGTATAAGTTTAACTGGTAGGCGAAATTCCTGTGGGCGAAAATAACGAGTAATCGGGGGTTGTTGCAATTACTATCTAATTCGTGCTTGGCTGCTGCATATAATTCGAGATGGTAGTATTTCTTTTGGTGGTAATCACTTGTTAATTATTGCCCACAACTAATCCCCCCAAAAAAACTACTACTGAGTACTGATGCCCGCAAGTAATGCCAAAAAAATGTTAAATCGTAACGCCGTCGGTGAAGCAGCAGCAGTGTGCCAAATACCAGTAGAGTAGGGACGGGCTGAGAGCACAAGTTGAACAATGATAAAACTTATTACAAACAAAAACGTCAAGTGTGCCGTAAAAAAAGGGGTAATATGATTGAAGTTTCATTTTACTTGTTAAAATGTACACGGATAAAAATTGGTGATTTTTAATTGAAATAATCAAATTTACAATTCAGAAAATTGCATCTGTTTAAGTGCTGTTGTCCTTTACCAAACATATACGTTACGTAAAGCACAACAGCACTTAAACAGATGTAATTTTCTGAATTGTACATTTGATTATTTCAATTAAAAATCACCAATTTTATCCGTGTACATTTTAACAAGTAAAATGAAACTTCAATCATATGACCCCTTTTTTTACGGCACACTTGACGTTTTTGTTTGTAATCCGTGTACCTTTTTTACGGCTATGGTTCGCGCTATAAAGGTTTATGCATGCAGTCGATTGTTGCATGCACGAAGAATGGATCTGGAGTTTGCTGAGTGGCATTGTTCTCTAAATACAATGGCTAAAACAATGTGAAACAATCAAAATGAACCTTTAGGGTCCCGTAACTCCGGAATGGATGGACTAATTGAAAAAGTGGTCCCTGTAAGGTTGAAGCTCAGGGAAATTTGTGGCTCAGAACATGTTACAGATTTTAGGTATAAGGTGCAGTAGTTTTTTTCTGTAACCGTGTCAGCCAAGAACAAGAACAAGAACCAGAACAAGAACCAGAACAAGAACAACAACAAGTGAACAATTTTCAAATTTATGTGTGGCTCCCTACGTTTACTCTTGCACGGAATTGCATAAAAGTTGGTGTAAAGTTTGGAAAAGTTGCTATCTACTATCTGGCCAAGTTTGGTCGAAATATACAACGGAGATTTTAATAGTTTTACTTTTGCTGGAGAGAGGACTTCAATCATATATATACACGGCTATCGCCATGTATGATAAGATGAGCATAATTTCATTTCGTCACCAAAAAAGTTTAAGCAAGGGCGCACGCAGGTATAAGAAAAGTTAGTTTTCACTGGGAAGTATCGAACCCACGGAGCCGTAAATATCTGGGTGACTGGGGTTACAAAGTGGGACAGCCTCTGACAATGAAGGGGGGAACCCATGCTACTTACTAACTGAATACAGTCAAGGATTTTGGCCCACACAATACACACAGTGAAGATAAACCGGGACTAAAGAGAAAAAATAAAAATGTCTTCGGATTATTTGAAGAAAAAGACCTCCTTTCCCCAATTATTTTCCTACGTACCACTGCAGGTGGGAATGATTATAGTTGTAAAATCTGAGCTCTTCTGACCTCAAAACTGGAAGCCCAACGATGTAACGGAGTTTGTTTCTTAAATGGCATCCGTTCTTATTTAACACTTCTATATAAATTGTTTCCATGCCAGAATAGAAGATGGCTAAACAATAAATACCACGACAGCCAATTAATATATTAACATTATGCAGGTCATGGGAAGGAATTGCTTACATGCTAACAAATGGGGTAAGTCGGAATGCAGCTCATATCTATTTCGGCTTTCGAAACAATCATACTGTAGTTGATTGTTTCATGTACCTTGTCGAACATAATCTGCAATTAGCACTGCTCGCTATCATTTTGCGCAAACGATTGTGAACTATTTGGCGGCAAGTGGCATACCGTTGCTACCGTGCAAAAGTGGTATTGGATACCTGCAAACAAAATTCGTATGTACGCTGCTATATTTTTTTCCTTTAAAGAAGTGAAATTAAATGTGAATATTAGCAATGAGCGAAGAAACATAATCCAACACTGAACTGCTAAGGGAAACAATTAGGCAGCAATAACAGCGAAAAAATTCACATGAAATCATAAGTTCGGGAATTACACACGGGTATCTTTCAGTTGGGCCTCCAATGCACTAGCTGCTATGGTAATGCGACACTGCTGCTATGGTAATCGCGGGAACTTGGCGTGTACGAATTGCGTCAGTGTGTGTACATTCATTTTCATTGGCAACCATTTTCGCTGGCATTAATGATGTCAAATTATGCAGGGCAAGTTTTTAGGCGTTTCAATTGTGTATTTAAGTCTAAGCTTGGTCAGCCCGTCATGCACTTTTTTTACAGACCGAGGAAGACAGTTTTACGCAAGCCACTTATCAAAGTTTGTGCTCATTGACCGGCGCTGATATAAAGTTGAGCGATCTCCTTCAATCTTGATTGCTTACAAGAATTGCCAAAATCTTTACTCGAATTGATTCGGGAACTTGAGATTGCACAGGAGTGTAAGCTGGTTATTCAAGAGGGTAATTTAGCTTCCCTTTTTCGGTTTGTTAAGGGAAACATTCCATCTTTGTAGGTAAATGGTGATTTAATTATTAAAAATTTAAACAAACACAATATAATTTCTCATTTTTTTCAAAGAATTTTATTGTAGATAACAACGTTTTTCCCATATTCCCTAGGCCTGGTGATGTGAAAGTGTGCAACAATCTGTCCTGAATATTTTATCTGCTATCAAGTCTAGCCGTCCAGTCAGTATGGATGGCTACTCTGCATCTTTCTACAAGGAAATCAGATTTCATATTACTGAATAGCTTTCTTGGCTCTTTACCCTGGCTTTTACTTTTGATAAACTATCCAAATTTGGAAAACTGTTTGCGTGATCCCTATTTTTTAAGCAGGATGATGCATCTAATCCCTGTAATTACAGGCCAGTTGCTTTAACCTGTGTTCCATGTAAGGTTACGGAACATATTGTGCGTATTGTGATGTTTTCCTTTATCCACAAAAATAATATTTGGTTGATGACCAGGTTGGTTTTCAACCACGGAAATGAACCAAACTGCAACTGCTCTCGGTTCTTGAACAGTGGACAAATTGCGTGGATGGTGGCATCCCTGTTGATGAAATTTATATTGATTTTGCTAAAGCTTTTAAGTCTGTGGTGCACTGTAAGCTTGTTGCTAAACTGGATCATCACGCGTTTAAAGGGCAGCTACTCACGTGGATTTCCGACTTCATCTACAATCGTGGATGGTCTGTGGTTGTAGACGATAATTCTTCTACTATATCTTCTGTCATCAGTGGTGTTTCTCGAGGCTCTGTTTTGGGGCCACTGATGTTTATCGTTTGCCTTAATGATCTTACTACGACCAGTGTTTTAAACGAACTTAAATAAGTTGTTTGGTAATGTGAAGACCTCGAACGCTATCATTGACATTGGATTTCAAGTGTTGGTAGAGCCGGCAGCGAGCTAGTCCCTTGGGCAGACACTTGGCAGTTCCCAATCGCCCCTTGTAAATGTAGCACTTTTCCATATTGGTCGCTCGAATGAATGAAACAACCATTTCCTTTTTCCTGGACACACTTCGCCTAAAACTAGGCTTGTTAATGCTATTAAAAAAAAAAGTTTTTACTTCTGAAAACAAGAACACCTGAATCTGGGCATTCAAAGTCTTTGTCAGGCCAAAGCCATTGCTCTAGTATGCAAGCCTGTTTGGTCTCCGTATCGTCTCGGTGATATTGATGCCATAGAATCGGTTCAAAGACTCTTTACTAATTACCTTATCAGTCTCCGCTACAAATTTTATGATGAGAGGCTGCACATTTTAAATCTTGACTCACTTGAATTGCGTGGGCTAAGAGCTGACATTTACCTGACTTTTTCTCTATTCAATGGGCTCGTGGACTTCGATTATTCTGGTTTTTTTTTAAATTCGCTGCGACTGTAAAGCCTGAGGCCACTCTTTAAAGCTGACGGGAAATAAAATTAACAGCGAACATTGTAAACAGCTGAAACGTGTAACCTCCCAAACCAAGTCCGTTACTTTTGCTACTTGTTAGTCCACTTACAAAAATGCAGACGGGATAAGATACAAAGGAAACAAAGAAACACATTGGAGGCAACATTGTGAACAGCTAAGGATGACAAGTGAGCATCTCAGTAATGCCGAAAAAAAATTAATTTCCGGACCCATGATGACATGTGGATTTTTTCGTCGTTATTGTTGCTCACTTGTCATCCTAACTGTTCACAATGTTGGTTCCATTGTGTTTCTTTGTTTCCTTTTTATCTTTTCCCTTCTGCATTTTTCTTTACTAACAAGTCGCAAAAGTAACGGACTTGGTTAGCTGGGCTACACGTTTATAAACAAACTAAAACTCAACAACCCAACGTAGGACAGTAGAAACTTTAAAGAAAATTAAACCCTAACGGTTTAAAATTTGTGTTATCGTTAATTAATATGCTTAAAAAAGTTTGTAATTTACGAAAAGTTTTTAACGCGAATATTAATTACACAAGAATGGATTTTATAACAGAGTTTTCAATTACAACGGCGCAAGACAGCGAACGTGACTTCGAGCTATCTACAGCTGTGACGTAGCAGTTCATCAGTCACGTGACTTCCGCTCTTCGCCCCATAGTGCACTGGACGACTGCGCAAAGATAACCGTACCGCTCAAGCGAAATCGAAACTAGACGGCGGCCATTCGGACCATTATGACTTCTTCAGAACCATACCTGTTTAAACCGACTTGCAATGCAAAACATAAGTCCAAGAGACGGAAATTTGATTCGCGTACACGTAATCGTAAGTTAAAACAAGATAAGACCTAACTCTTATAGTGTATTGTGAATTTGTCCTTTCCTCAGGAAATAGGATGTCCATTTATTACTTTATGTACCCTGGTTATATAAACGGGGTACGGTACTATTTTTTGGTTATTTGCGGATCTTTCTAGCATTCTTAGTAGTATGACGGTCACAAATGTTAACGTTGTTTCTTTAAGTTTTGAGTGTATTAAAAATAAGGTACTGCCCCCTCCACCTCCTCCCTTCCCTGGATGCGCTACTGAACCAAATATAACCTAATCTAACGTCCCAGGTCTTGGGGCTGGAGCGTAGTTTCCCCAGCTTGCAGCAACCTGCGAGTACCACTGACCCAAACCTAACCAAATCTAACATAACGTAACCGAAGTATGAATGTTAAAATATCGGTAAAAAAAATATAACACCTGATGGTAAAATACCCAAACTGCACACACTGCCATGGAGATTATTTAGTGCCCAGGTCATTTTTTTGGGTGGTGGTGGTGGTCGGGGGGGAGGGGGTCCCAGCTTGCTTCCTCCCCCACTTTTTCCCGGTGTGCCACTGAACCGAACAAAACCAAACGTAACAACATAACCGAAGTAAGCACGTGTAAACGCAAAAAGGTCGGTAAAAAAAAAAAGAGCTGGTCGTGACATAACAACCCAAATTACATGAACTACCATGGTAATTATTTTGTTCCAAGTCTTTGAGAGGGGTGGGAAGAAGTTTTCGCAGCTTGCTGGCCCCCCCCCCCCCCCCCCCCTTCCCCTGAATACGCCACTGAACCAAACCTAACGTATTCTAACATACCATAGGTCTGGTGGGGAAGCAATTGCCACAGTTTGCTTGTACCTCCTACCCCCTCCCACCTGGGTGCGCCAATGATTAAGAAACAACATAACACAATACAACCTATGTACGTGCCTGTGAATGTAAATATTAAAAAAAAAAAAGGCTCGTGGTGACATGGCGGGACAGACCCAAATTACATAAATGTGTTGGTTTACGTAATCATACTTCCCCAACCGTTTAACAAATTTAAAGCCATTGGGAAAATAACTTCTAAATAAAGACGAATTACATACCGTACGACCATTCGTATCACCTATTTAAAATACGCCGTAGAATAAAATAAAGGAGCCTAAAATAACTGCACAGGTGCATTGACTTCTTTCGATTTCATTTAGCGTTACCTCATCATACCGACGTAACGATTCTTACATTCCCCTTCAGACGCGTCTCTCCCGCCATTGACGTTTTCTCCTCACAGCTCCGAAGTTAATTCATGTTAAACTGTAGCACGTTTTGATAAACTGTCAGTTAGGACGCCGAAATAGTCTCAGCTAAAATCGGTGCCATCATGCGATAATTGCGACCGATATTTTCTGGTCATTGCATGCTCCGCACCTGTCTGCGTTTCGATAAACTTATCCAACGCGTCACAATATTAAATTGAAAGAGTGATCAGGCGAGCGGCCTTCATTTATTTCGGACATTTTGCAAGGTACTCTCTGACTGTAGCGCTATCTACGATCCATGTAGTGCGAATCGTGAACTAAAAGTCTTAGCTCATATCGAGCCCAAATCGAAACTTAAAAAGCGAAACTTACGTTCGTTCGTATGATGGTATAGTATTGTGAATTCAATTAACAATACAAAAAAAAAAAAAACTCACTGATCTTAGTTCGGAGCTAAGCCTTGATTTTTATGGCGTCTAAGTAGAGCGTGGCAACCAGAGCATCTAAACTGCCACGTAGCAACCAGGATGAGCTTCCTTTTGTTGAGCGCACGCACTTGGCGCCTAATGAACTGTGACGTCACACAAACGAGACTTCCCTCGATCTGCGGATTAGAGGCGATAAAAATGCGTCTGCTAGAAACGTAAGTTTAAAAATATTATTGCGTAAATACTGTACGGCGTACGCGAATCCCGTACTTCGCGTACGTTTTTTAAGCACGTTACCAAACGATATACTTTGTTCCACATTATGTTTTCAGAAAACTGACTGTATGACGCCACGTTTTCTTCCACTACGAGTGCAAAAAATCCGTAAACGTTCCATTCGTAAACTTTAACAGTAACTTTGTATAGTCTACAAGTGTGATATCCACATGTTTTTGCATTCTTAGTGCACGGAAACGAGTCGTCATCCAGTGAGTTTTCTGAAAACATAATGTGGAACAAACTATAGCGAAATTTAATATGGTAGGGTTTAGTTGTTCTTTAAGGATAAAATCGAATCGCGATCATCGTGATTTCAAGCCAGCAAAAACCTGGTTGCAGGGGGTTCTGTCTAACAATTACCTTGCATCAACCCCCAACGTACGGACGGGTGAAGAGAGACAGCCGGGTGTTGATGAGGTTGCGCGCATGGCGGCGCTAATGCAGCATTCTCCAGGCAAAGCCCAACGACATGGCGGTCTTGTTGCCAACATTTAAATGCATGGAGTTGTTAGTGTTAACGTCGCAACAGATGATAGCGACATGACGCTTCCCCTCGTTTCACCTCCCGACCCCCCCCCCCCCCCCCCCCCCCCTCGATTCTCAACTATGGAGCCCTCCTCAAAGCCCCTCGTGATGGAACCCGATAAAGGGGTGATGTCGGGGGCTTAGCGACCCCTGCACGCAACGATGGCCACAAAGCCAAGCGGGAAAAGAAAAGGGAAAAGGCCCTGTACGACCGGAAGAGATGCCGCTCGGATTATGGGTCGATACGTTCACGCATATTATTCGCGAGAGGTATGAGAACAACGGGAAAGTGAGAGATACTCACACATGAATGCGGTGTGAAAAGGAAAAAAAAAGAGAGAAAAAGTTTATTTGGGTGCCAGGTTTACGAGGGGCAGAAACTGGAAGCCCCGGAGTTGAATTTCAGGATTTTTTTGCTGAAGTTTTTTTATTTTTTTTTGGTGCGCGTGTGTGAATCGTTCTTGTATTTAGCCTTTGTTGCCTAAACAAACCAACCGTTTACGATCTGGAGATGCTACGATGCTAAATGTAGCCATTTTGAACACCGACCTTTTTTTTTTCAGGAAACATTCAGTAATGCTGAAATGGTTTTGTTTCTTGCAGGATCTGATATGGATTTTATATGTGATCTCATGTCAAGAATTCCGATAAAAAGGAGGATGGAGAGTACTGTATTCAAGCTCTTGTAGCGACCATTTTGGTGTCTAGACATTATTGGCCAACATCACTACCTCAATCAGCCTTGCGCCCAAGATTGTGTCCAACAATTTGCTCTTCCTCCAAGATAACGTTGTAGTTGTCAAACAACAATTAATTGTCACTGTAAAGATATTCCAATGTTAACTATGTAAGAGCCATACATTGCCTTGGCGACGAATTGTACTGCTCGAGGCCCAATGTAAATATTCCCATTCCAATCCACCAATTCAACCTGTCATGCAACCGATGGTTTGTCATCCTGCAACATCTATCGGGAAAAGAATGCTACGTCAAGAATCTTCCCTCCACTTAAATCTGGTGGCAGTTTCATTACAGACAACGGTGCTAAGGCAGAAATCCTGAACTCACTGTTTGTCTCCAATTGGGTACTCGACGATGCCAGTGTTAACCCACTGTTTGACTCAGAATTAGTTTCTTCTTTCAGTATAAACAACAACATATCTTTAACTGCCAGTTCTATCTCACGTGTGATCAATAAGCTCAAATCAAGCCACTCTGTGGGTCAGGATGGGTTCTCGGCCTTCTTTTACAAGCAAATTTGTAGGGAAGTTAGTTTCCCACTGGCTACTTTTAATAATCTGTCTTTTGCTGAGAGTAAATTACCAATGCTATAGAAGAGGGCTGTTGTTATACCGATCTTCAAAAAGGGTGATGCTGCAGATCCCGGCAATTATCGACCAATTGCATTAACGGTTATTCCGTGCAAAATCATGGAGTCAATCATCCATGACCTTATGATGTCTGTGATCAAATCAAATAACTTAATTGGTAACGATCAATTTGGCTTTATGCCTGGCCGCTCAACAACTCACCAACTATTAATGTACCTCGATCGGTGGACGAGCGCCCTGGATGTGGGAATCCCAACTGATGTGGTGTACTTCGATTTTAAGAAGGCTTTTGAGTCTTACACTTTCCAAGCTGCTTTACAAGCTTGAAAACTTAGGCTTTGGAGGAAAGCTATTAAAATGGATCTCTGCATTTATTAACAACAGATCTCAGCGTGTATTGGTCGGTGACTCTTTTTCATCATCCTTGAATCTCATTAGCGGCGTACCACAGGGCTCCATTTTGGGCCCATTGTTGTTTGTGGTCTATTTGAACGACTTATCTTGTAATCCTTCATCTGTCTGTAATTCAAAGTTTGCAGATGATCTTAAGATCGATAAGGCTGTTATTGATATTGATGACGGCGCGTTGTTGGCCTTGAGATTGACTACATTTCCAGTTGGTCGGCCAAGTGGCAGCTGCCAATTTCTTCAACCAAATGCCAAATCATGCATATTAGAAATTCAAATCCAGGGACGTTGTATTATCTTGATAATTGCCCCCTTCCTCCGGTTAACGCGACTAAAGGTCTTGGGGTCTGGTTTTGTGATGGACTTAAGTTCAGCCTGCACTGTCGCAAAATTACTGCATCTGCGTATGCGCGCGTAGCTTTGATTAACAGATGCTTTTCATGCGATGACCGCGAAATCAAAGTTTGGGCATTCAAGATCTATGTCAGACCAATTTTGGAGTACGCTAGCCCCGTTTGGTCACCGTACTTGCTGCATGACATTGATGCAGTTGAGGCAGTCCAGCGATGGTTTACCAAGGCATTGCCTGGCTTGCGCAACCTGTCATATGGAAGACATCTGCAGATCCTTAAACTTGACCCACTCGAACTACGGAGAATCAAAATTGATCTTATTCTTACCTACCAAATTATTCATGGTGTGCCTCTTTTTGACCTGTCGGAGTTAAATCGGACTAGAGTTAATTCCCTGAAACTTATGGTGCAAACATCACATTTAGATTGTAGACGTAATTTTTTTCGCGTTGCGTGTGGTTAGGATTTGGAATACTTTACCAGACGAAATTGTCACCTCGCGGACAGTTCATACATTTCGGAGTCGCCTCAGCTCGTTTAATCTAGAGATTTTTATGCGTCGGTCTTATCCTCCGAGTTAAACATCTAATCTTGCAGATGATTCCGCTTTAAGTAAGTCTGCTCTCGCCCCATGAAACCTTGGCTGCCTGTTAGTAACGCTTGGTCCTTGTCTGATCCGTTGCTATTGCAACAAAGTGTTTTTATTTATTTATTTATTCATTTTTAGCTGGTAACAATTCCCATTTTGGGGAAGGTTTTGTTTTTAATACTTATCATAGCCATACTTTGTATTATACAACGTTGCCTTTTAACGGTCTCATTTGCTCATCTGGATTTTATTTTTTTTACTTGGGCCGATCCTACACCTCCCGTGTCCAACGCGTTTGGCGATGCCATCGGGGGCCATAGAGTCCCTGGCAGGTCTAACCTTGGTGGTAAGGCATTCGTGTCCCAATACCTAATCCCATCACCTTCCCTTTGCCAATCTGTATCATTATTTATGATTGTCTTCTGTTTTTTAATTGAGGCTGGCTGTTAGCGATCTTAGGGTCCTTGCCAGACCTGTTGCTATCGTGACAAAATTGTTATTATTATTATTATTATTTCGGTAAATATTAATTAGAATTATTTCCCCCAACTTTCTCTTCTCCCCAGTCCTCCCAGCTTAAGTCACGTCATGTCCCCCTAATTTTCATTAATTTCACACCCATCTCATTAAGATTAGGAAGGAGGGCCTTTGTCAACTAGGATGAGCATTCTGTATTCCATCATGTAAACTGAATCATAAAACTTCCATCCGCAAAGCCAATCCGACTTGATCATTTACGTGTACTTCACGTCAATTTCAAGCTTTCATTGCCATACTACCAAACCCAAAGACCCGTCCCTCCACTCTGTCGTAGCGTTTGACGGGAACAGCACACAGAAAGACAGTTTTGGGACTAAAGAAATGCAGCAGAAATTGTATAAGGCCTTTAATTTCAAGCGATTATGGCTCATTCAATAAATCCATTGATTAGAAATTAACTAGTATTGAGAAGCTGGCCCCAGGTTTACCTGAAGCTACTCACAACATGACTGACGGGACAAATGGGGGACATGCGGTGGAGTTTTAGTAGGTTCATAGCCAAAATTGGGATAAAATTTCGGTACAAAATTCCTAACGCTCAAAGCTTCTTTAACTTATGATTTAAAGATGTTACCCAAAACGTGATTCAGATTATTGTTGGTTTATTGGGCTCGCCTGAATTGCTGGGTTTGGGGCACACATTTTCAAAATAAAGGAGCAACTTTAAATTTTCACAATGGGTGTCAAATGCTTGAAATGTTACCGATATTGTCCGTATTTATTATGGTGAAAAATAACTTGCCGTTTAGAAAGTAACTTAAATTTACACAATGGGACGTGTAACACGGGTTTCGTTTAAAAAATAATCGAGGTTCTCAGCACCGGTGCAGAGAACAGCCCTCGTTCATTGTTGTGTCCTGCATCGTTGTATTGTAATCGAGTGCTGAGAATATTGGTTAGGCGGTTAAAATGGTTCCTGGAGAGTTCTGGCTGTCTGTTTGCGGCCCAGTTTGGGTTCAGGAAGCACAGGGGTGCACAGGACACGATTCTTTTTTTGGAGTCAGGGGTACGTGAGGCCTGGGCTAAAAATCAGTATGCAGTGGCTGTGTTTCTTGATATTAAAGCTGCATACGACACAGTTGATATTGCGTGGGTCTGTCACTCGTTGCGAGTTATGGGTGTTAGTGAGAATTTGGTTAGGGCCCTTTTTGGCCTTTTGGGTCAGAGGCAGTATGCAGCTCGGGTGGGAGGCTTCTGGTCAGGGGTCAAAGTTACGGACCAGGGTCTCCCACAGGGGAGCTGTCTCAGCCCTATTTTATTTGCTGTGGCAATCAATGCTGTCCTGGCAGAGCTCAGTCTGCACTGCAATGTGGTGGCGTACGCAGATGACATTGCAGTGTGGGTTGCTGGAGAGGATTTACCCCTCCTTTTTGTTGCTCTGCAGGAGCATGTTGGAATGGGTGAGTGGCTGTTGGCCGAGCGTGGCCTTAGGCTGTCCTTGCCGAAGACCGAGCTCATGGTCTTTACCAGGGGTCCTTTGGTTCCTGCATCCATAACGGTTGGCAATGTTGTCATCCGTTCTGCCAATGTTGTCAGGTATCTGGGTGTGCGTCTGAATCCACAGCTGACCTGGTCGGAAGAAGTGTCGGCTATTAGAGACTCTGTAACCCCGAGGCTACGTGTTCTTAAGAGCATAACGTCTAATAAGCTCCTTGCGATGCGGTCGGTGATAACCACCATTCTTAGGACGTTTGTGCGTCCCTGTGTTGATTTTCATCTGCCGTTCATTGCAGGTAATCGTGCTGCTTTACGCAGTGTACAGGTAGCGTTGAACGAATGCCACAGGGTTGTGACTGGTTGTCTACCATCGACCCCGATTCCAGCTCTTTTGATAGAGGCTGGTGAGATACCAGTTTGGATACGGGCAAAGCGGCTTTTGGCTGCCATTTGTTTGCGGGCTATTGCTAGGGGTTTCCCGGACCCCATTGCTGTTGTCATCGTAGATTACACCTCGCTCGGTGCTTGGACTCGGAAGTCGCTGGGGTCTCTGGGTCTAGGTGCGTCCCTAGTGTCTAACCAGCTACTGGGTATGTTTAAGGCCCCATGTTATGTATTGCCTGTTGGCCCTTGGGTTTGGTGTAGCCATCTTGCTGAACTGTTGCTAGGTGGGGACAATGCTCCCTGGTCACAGGATGGTGTCAAGGTTTATTGTGATGCATCTTTTGATCAGTCACGGTGGGAGGGAGGTGTCGGTATTCCCATCCCCGAATTACGCTTCGAGTATAGCTATTTCCTTCCATACCTTCCGTCTGTTCTCATTGTAGAACTCGTTGCAATCTCAATTGCTATAGATATTGGCATGGATCTACAGCTAAGAAGTTTCCATGTGGTGTCAGACTCGGCATCAGGGATTTGTGCTTTTTGTTCTCTCGTCTTGGACCATCCATTGGTTGTGGAGATTGGGAGGAAACTCTTTGCTGCTACACAAGCTGGTTCAGTGGGTTCAGTGGGTCCGTGGCCACAGCAATGTCTTCGGCAATGAAGTAGCAGACGGTCTTGCTAGGTGTGGGAGGATTGAGAAGCGTGCTGTTGTGGTGTTTCACTTGGCACCGAGAGATCTTCAGCCAGGTTTGTTATATCTTGCTACCGAAGAGTGGCAGATGGAGTGGGCACCCGCCCGGACTGGTAGGCAGCTTTTTGCCATTCACCCTACGGTCTCCGCACCGGTGTTTTTGGCGAGACTACCCTGGAGAGATGCCTGCCTTTTGTCACGTCTGCGGACGGGTCACACGTTGCTGTGTGATCATGCCCAGCGTCTGGGATAGTGCGCTTCTCCTGTGTGTGGCTGCGGGTTGGACGTGGAAACAGTACAGCACTTTTTGTTTGACTGTCGGCTTTGGGCGTCGTTCCGTTGCCTCCCCTTACTCGATGTTAACCGAGATGTCAGTCGGGCGTTGGGTGTTCCCACACATGTCGCAGACGTACACGTTTTGCGTAATGTTCTATCCTTCTGCCGTGCAACACGCAGTTTTGTGTGTTGATGTATATCCTTGTTTATTTATGCAGGTATTTTAGTTTGTGGTGCACCGGATGTTAGAGTTAAGTTAGCAGTAAGTAGAGTGAGTCCATGACGTTGGGGTCTGTAGTACTCAAGTAATAAAGTAATAATAATAATAATAAGTCTCACCCCCCGTTCATTGTTGTGTTCCTGCATCCTTGCGTTGTTACAAGAGGGCTGAGATGTGGATATCTGTAGATAAAGAAAAAGAAGACTGGTTGGTGGAAGTCGAGATATAAAAAATATTAAAAAAACTCTCATTAGCGCCATTTTTTCCAAGATGGTGACTCATTTCCGGTCTTAAAATTTCAAAGAAAATTTATTAACGTTTATATCTAGCTTCTTCACGTGCTTCTAGTTCAGACAAAAATTAGCTACCACTTCTACTAGAAAAATGCCTTTAGCTCAGAAACTATGGCCTTTTCTGAATTCTTCTACTAGAAGAATTTCCAACATCGCAGCGCGGCACGTGTTCGGATTTCAGATGGAATAATTAACGCGCGCCGAGCAGCGCCAGCCCGTGTCATTCCGGGCCAGCCGCGTGTTGAGTAGTGGTCGTCGTGGCTCGCTTCCGTGCGGCACGGGCCGGTACGGCACGTAAACATTTTTTGGTGTGAGATTCACTGGCGCGGCATGGCGCGGCGCGCAAACATTATTCCGTATAAAATCACTATAGGACATTCATCTGTCGGTAACAATTTACTGCATCATTACGATACCCTGTAGTGGTACGAAAACGTGACATCGTACGATACAACAATTTCATTGCTGAATCACCACAAGACCCTTTGGCAGGCCTGTCTAAGGGTCTTGTAGTGATGGAGTAAGGATATTGTTGTGTCGAACGTTTGTTATGTTTTCCCTGCTTTTGGGTCCAGTTGTTGTGTTGGTAACCCAAAAGGTATTACTTGCAAGTAAACATCTTTATAATTGCCCTTTAAAAGATCGGGAAACCCACATGTTATGGTCAAACGCTATGCATTGAGTCACGTATAAGTGTTCTTCACTTCTTGCTGGTAATTTTCTTTTGCTAATACTGAAATACAAAAATACTGATGAATTGCTTTGAATTCTGCGTAATCATTCAATGAGAACGAGAAATACAACGAACGCCCACGCCTAACGGCCGGTTACCACTAAATTAGCATTGCAGCATCTAGGCTTATCGAGTTCTCTCTCGCAGGAAGCAAAGACCTACACAAAGCAAAATTTTTAAACGCAACAAATAAGCTACGTGACTCCAACTGAGTAAAAATTTGGTACGGCCTGGTGCACCTGGAAAAAACCTGTAAAGATTAACGATATTAGTGTCACTAGATGGCGCCAGGGGATTTTCTTTATATTTTTCCGTAGCACCATCTAGTGACATCAGTATCGTTAATCTGTACAGTTGTTTCCAGGTGCACGAGGGCTTATCAAATTTTTACTCAATAATTAACGTGTCACGTGGCTTGTTTGTTGCGTTTAACAGTTTTGCTTTGTGCATTCCTTTGCTTCCTGCGAGAGAGAACTCGATAGGCCTAGCTGCTGCAATGCTAATTTGCTGGCAACTGGCATTGCTAATTTAAGCCTGTGAACCAAACCAGGCTCACAAAACCTGTATTGGGACTTTTAAACACAGTTTGCGGGACAGTATATTCCTTATAAGGGTTGCCGCACACCAAATTAGATGTTTAATCGCACGACAAACCATTTTGTCTTAACCTTTTTCAACGTGCTGCAGACGTCTCCAAAACCATAGCAATGAGTTGAGCGCCATACACCGGCTGAGACACTGTCGCGAGACGTATATAAGCATATTTGGATGTCTCACAACAACAAATCGAATGTAACGGCGGATGCTACGACGGGCTAAGTGCTTGTAACATCTCCGTGTAAATGGTTGACTTCGGCTTCCTGGTTACTACGTTAGATCGACTGTTTTGATGATTTTAGTTGAATACAGCACAGTATGGCCATATTTCCGGCATGGGGAATGAAGCGTCGTTGTCCTATTCTAATGAATAGATTGGTCCAGTAATAACTAATTGGTTAAAGCTGTCACCACCGGTGGATACGTTAAAAGATAAGGGAAGTTCAAATAAAAATGGAATTGCATATTATTTAACACCAGCAATTAACCTACTCTAGAGAACCACTTGGCGTTTAAAACTCCTGGTTTTATTATTGACAGTTAAATAAGAAAGTATACACTTTACATTTTTATGTTCACTAGTTACATTTGGCTTTAAATTAAAAGCAACTGGTTTTCAGTGAAAGCAGAAACAAGAATTACAATTAAATTCGCATTACCGTCAAGACCTAGACTTTTAGTTCTTAAACAACAATTTTTCAAGTAGAAAAAGGAAACCGGAAATTTAGCAGAACTCGCTAACTTATAATCATATCAGCTAAGTTACAAATTAAGACCAGACAGAAAAATCTTTCGCAAATGATTCCCGAATCCTCAAGGGCCACTGTGTGTCGTTTAAATTAAAATTGATTTAAGATAAACAAGAAAAAAAACCTAGGTTGATAGGAAGGGCACAGCCCTAAAGTTATGAAAGGCAGACACCAGAAATGCCGATAGCTTAGCCTTCCATAAAATCTTCAAAACTAAAATAACAAGCTTAAAGTTAAAACTATAATTTAGAATGGGGTTCCTAAATAAACTTTTTAAATTGAAACTAGTGACGTACTAACCACTACCAATGCCTGGCATGGCAAAAATCGGGCCATGACATCTCCACTCCCGACTGGCGTGACTACCTCCTAGCTTGAGATCTGTGAGCTGTGCTCAGAATTGAGAGCGCTGGGGCTTTTTATGCTGGAGAGGGGGATTCTGGCGACCAAAGCGCGGACGTCGAGGATAGCTGCGCCTCTCTGATTGGCTGAGGGCCAGGAGAACAATGGAAAGTGGGAGTAGAAGTCGGTTTGGTAAAGGGTTTTGGTGCATAGCCATTTGAAGGAACAGGGACTTGTAGAGAAGGGCCAGTTTGAGTTTAACTCAACTTAACATTCAGAAAAAGCCCGTGAATTAAAAGATTGACTGTGGGTTTAATATTTACATGATTATTAAATGGATGGAGTCAAAATAAAGCTTAGTAGGGTGGCTATTGCAATGGATGGACAAACCACTGCTGCTAAATTAAACAAGCTTTAATTCAAAACTGCGATGTTATACACCACAACTATAAAAGGATGGGGGGGGGGGGACGAAGAGTCTAACACAGATTGAACTCTTGGCAATTAATAGAAGGAGTATACAGATCATTTTTACTACAGAAAGCTAGTTGTTTGCGTTCGGATTTTGGTAGTCATGGTCGGAGTTTCGATGGAGATTCATAGCAAAATATATACAACAACATTAAGGTCCGTTAAAATTAAAAGGTAAATAAACGTTGTTAAGCATTTGTAGAGTTCAGGGGGCAAGTTAAAATGTTAAAAGATTAAATATACTAGCTTAGACAAATGCTGAAACGTATTTAAATGAGTGGGAATTATCAGCAGATAATGGATTTTGTATTAGACGGAGATTTTTCGTAACATTTTGGGTATACCTACAAACAAGATAAAATATATCACGCTAAAATGTGTGCCTGTATCCTGCATGTATGTGAGGTTAAGTACCATAAGGCAGCCCCTCCTATTGCCCCTCCTATTTGTTTTGCCTAAAAAAATGAATAAAAATAAATACATATGTACAGGTTTCTTCAATAATGGCGACCGGAAATGGTGAGTGCTACGGCACCGTTTGGAGCGTTTTTCAAATAGATGCTGTGAAATAATGGTGATGAAGTTTCCAGTTCTGTTTCCGTCGGATTTTAGCAGAAGTGTAGGGCTATTAAAGGTTGAAGAAATGGGTCGATTTGGTCCATTATTCGTGGAGTTCTGCAGGTTTCAAGACCGAGGTCTTCTTGAAAAAAATGTTCCCCGAGGTTTTTGATTTTTGGAGTCCGGGTGGCCTCTCCAATCCGCCTGGAGTGCAGGCCTCCACTACACAAAGCTCCTTCCAGTTTCATCTGGTCTCTCCTCCAGATGCGATGTTTTGTCTCTCAACGTTTCGTCGCGATATGTTTGTCAAATTTGGTGTGCGGCCACCCTATGGGTGCCCGCACACCTAAGTCGACAAAACGTCGTACTACAGGCCATTTCGTCGAAACCTGTCCCAGCATCCTGTAGACGTCTCCAAAACCATAGGAAATGAGCTGAGCGCCACACACCGGATGCAACTGTTGTCGCGAGACGTCTTTAGGCGTCACGACAACAAAGCGAATCTCCTTCTAGTCTCGTGTGACGGGGGTCTCTCCACCAGATGCGACGTCACGCGACGTTTCGTCTTGCAATGATGTTTTGTCGATTTTGGTGCGTGGCCGGCTTAAGTTCTAAAATACTGCATATAATACGTCATGAGAAACATTCACTGTCTGAAATCAAGTTGGGACTGAAGTACCCCCGTAAAAAAAAAACCTGTCTGTCCTCTTCAGGAAATATGATTCTAAATGACGCCGTCGGATCATGTGAGTAATAGGGAAAGGAGGGCTGGGATTTGAAATTTCCGCTCCCGTCCACTCTATCGCTTTCGGCCGCGTCTAGCTAAAAGGTCTGACTCACATTCCTACCTATCATTCCAAGTGAAGACTGCTCGCGCATGCTCTCTACGAGCAATGCCGCCATATTGAAATCACCAGTGTATGAGAGCCGATAGATCGCCCCTAAATCAAACTTCTCTTTTATAATCAAGAACAGCTGCCTGCAACGCAAAATCGATTGTCAATAATTATGTATAGTGTTTAAAAATTTCCGTGCGCATTTAATCGTGGTACGTTAACGTATTATTGTTAAATGTTTTTTTTTTTTTTTGGTTACATAAACCAGTGGTTCCCAACCTTTTCTATATTCGTCCCCATTGGGACTAGCAGGCAAAGGCGCCCCCCCCCCCCCCCAAAAAAAAAACAGCTGTGCAATTTTTTTTAACTACGATGAGTCAGTGTTGCCACATGAGAACAGAAATGTCTAGAATGTTGGCTACAATGGCTGTAGATTGCAAAAAAAATCTGCAGATATTTAAAAATGAAAGTTTTGCTTCCCTCATACAATTTAACTTCTTTTGTAATGCACAGTTAAAAAATTTTTTTTAAAAACGTCATTGATGTTTAGGGCGCTTTTATACAACGACTCGCCTTTGCATTATCGAAGCTACAAAAACCATCTGAAATTCTAACGTGGCGGCGATTTTAGCTCTGTGCCGTCTCACAACGAAAACAGTCAATAAAATGTGAGTTCAGAAGTGACTGGGAAATGGTTTCGTCAGGGGAATTCTTTGTCTTATTGTCACTGATTATAAGATTGTAGGTCTTATAAGTCCAGTTCACCGTTGTTACAATTGTAACGACGCCTTTCAATCGCGATTAAATTCTAGCAGCGAGAATGCACAGGCTATTCATTGCGTAAATGCGCCCGTATAGTATTTTCCGGCAGCGGCTCGCGCCTCCCCTGTAGTGCGTCCCCTGCAGCACGCCTCACCGGTTGGGAAACGTGGACAGAAACTTG
>JAHWFP010253101.1:0-14406 GCA_023313725.1 Lithobius niger
GACCTTGTAGTGTATCTGCATAACGACCAAGGAGGAACTGGATCTAGCATTGTAGCTGCTTAACGACTAAAGAGGACCCGATTACTGTATTGTAGCAGCTGAACGATTAACGAGGACCCTGACCTTGTAGTGTATCTGCTTAACGACCAAGGAGGAACTGGATCTAGCATTGTAGCTGCTTAACGACTAAAGAGGACCCGAGTACTGTATTATAACTACCTATTAACTAAGCAAAAAACGGCTTCGCCGTTTAGAAAAAAAACATTAGAGCTCGTATCCCCATACCCACAGCCGTGAAGGTACACGAATAAGAACGGATTAGAGTTCACTCGAACGCAACGAACTATAATTTGAACTCCAATAGCAGGGAACAAGGACGGTTTTCGATCAATGGTTATGTCAGAAAGAAAGCCCAGTTTATGTTTGAAAAGTTTAATGTTTCGGTGTTTGGGCGTGCACGCATAATTTGTGTATTATACAGACTTTTTTTTATATTTGTCTGTGTTTGTTGTTTCATATATTAAGTCTTTTGCGTGTGAATGGGTATATGTGTATTTTGAATGCATTTATAATTTGTGAAACAGACTCCTACTTAAGGCAGTTTTTTTGCCTGTGTTTGTGTTTGAAGGTCGTTTGAGGTGGTTATTTTTAGTTCGTTTGAGTAATTACGTGATCATTTTGGGTATGCATTTTTATCTTTCAATTTTGTAGCGTTTTGCTGTTTATGGCGTATATTTTGTGTGTGTTTGTGGGTTTACGTTTTGCGAATTGGAGTTCAAATTATAGTTCGTTGCGTTCGAGTGAACTCTAATCCGTTTTTATTCGTGTACCTTCACCGCTGTGAGTATGGGGATACGAGCTCTAATGTTTTGTTTGCTCAGTTAATTTGTTGGCTTTTTCGCTTCCAACGGTTCGGTCTATCATGTGTCGACTGTCCGCCGATTTTTGTTTTCGAAACAAAACGGAACATTAGAAATTCATACTTATGTTCAGGTTCCGCCAAAGGTTTGTCCCATGATTATTATTTGATGGCAACACATTAGCGTGTTTCTAGATTTAGCATGCGTCATCTCGATGAGTAGTTGATTCTGGCAAACAAACGCGGAAACAATTCAAAAGGCTTCCCGAAGCCCGCATTGAAAAAGTAAAAAAGTCACTCAGTCATGTCGGGCGCCCAATTTTGAGGCCGCAGCCCTACGGCCCTACGGTTTGAAATTGAAGATTTTAGGAAAAATCATGACCATTTAATTTTGGTTCTCCGCTTCAAAGGGTTCAAAGGGTTTAACGAGCGTTAACCACTCCTGGTCATCTGCCCGAAGCCCTAAGGCACTATGTCTGCAACAGCCAGATTCCCAGGCGGTCACCCACCCAAGTATCAATCCAGCCCAATGCTGCTTAACTTCGGTGATCTGACGAGAACCGGTGTTTCCAGCACCGCAAGGCCGCAGACGAGATAGATAACTCAAACAACGACAATGTTACTTTCCCGGCACCCAACCATTGTTGCATCTTGTTCGAGTGAGCAAACAACGACAATGTTACTTTCCCGGCACCCAACCATTGTTGCATCTTGTTCGAGTGAGCTATAATCCGATATACAACTCTTCCATTGTTGTAGCCGTGCCGTAATTCCGTGAAGATGCACGAATACAACAATGAAATCATTGTTGGACTAGAGTGCCGTGCAATCTTACTACCGTGAAGACTGCACTGTGCCACGGAACCCAAAGAAAGATTATTAACACTACCTAGGCTGCTGGCGAATCAGCAGCGTACGAAACACATTCACCTTCCACGTTTAAAGTAATTTGAGACAGCAACACATCTGTATCTGAATCATCAAACAAATCGTCGGCTATGTTGGCCACCGCCAATGTATAGCCACAATGGAGTCGACTTTCAGGAATTTGAGACTGAACGCGCACTCGCAACAATGGTCTCGTTGTACAAGTGTGTTAGACAACGTTGTTCGGCAACAATAAACCGCATTGTTGCCGAACGCCGTTGTCTAACTGATACGCAGAACACCCAGAACCTCTATTGTAGCTAGCTGTATGGCTAAAGATGGCCCCAATTCCTGTATTGTAGCTATTGAACGGTTGAAGAAGACCCGGATTTTTGTATTATAGTTGCCTAACTGCTGAAGAAGAGCTGGACCCTGCAGCCTACAGCAGAGTCACTCCATGCTTTAAGGAGAAAATTCCCTTAAAGCTATCTTTAGACTGGATAGAAGAAAGAGCCCTATTAAACGTGCAAGTGTTAACAAGTTTTTTTTATTTTTTTTTTTATTTTGACGAGCCTTATGTCAGCCGAAGCAATTAATGCTTGTATGGCTGAACCGGCTCAATTTTGAACATTACCAGATTTTTTTAGAGAAGAAGAAATCTGGTAAAGGGAGGTGCCAGCCCGGGGATTCGACCCGGGAAACCTCCGATCATCGTCGGGGCCGAAAGATTGTCCAGAATAGCCAGAATACATCCCATAGTTGCTGAAGGAGCATGGTAGCCTCTCACGCTACCCTGGCCGGCAGTCCTGGCAGGGACTTTGCCAAGGTCCCCCTTTCCAGGGGTTCGACCAGATCCGCAAACCTCCAGCAACCAGGCTGAGCTCTCTCACAGCTCAGCCACGATGACCGAAGTAGGTGCTAAACATTGTCTGTGTAGCGGGACTCTTCATAAAGGCTGAAGGGAAGTCCGATGCTTTCTCTGTTGTGTCGAAACATCGAGAATGAACCTGTACTCAGCAAGAGTATTTCAAGAAGGAGTACGTTTTTTGTCGTCGGCCTTTTTATGTTTAGAAGAAGTGAGACCTTCTCTTTGCATGAAGTCGCATATGTACACGTAAAGGCTTCAGACACAAGCGTAGGCAGATTCCTCAGATTTCATATACTACAAAGGAAGTCTACGTTTTATCAGGAAATGTATGTGGGAAACACGCATCAGACAAAGCCAAAATACTAAGGAGGAACTAGATCCTTTGGGTGTGTAAGTAATTTGGGCTAAAAGTGGTCACAAAATACCTTTTCTGTGCAGCCTTTCATAAACTGACAAAGAACCAGTTTTTCTGTGAATGCTGACCATTCTCCGTAGTTTCCTAAAGGATGAAACAAAGACAAAACCCATTTCTGTAGCTTGCGAAAGGTGAAAATGTATCACAGGCTTTCAGTGACGCTGCTTATAGCGGAAGAGAGGTCAGATCGTGTGCGAAGAGACACCAGCCCATCCATGCACACTCAAACAGATAACAAACCCTGTAAAGCCGTCTGACACAAAAGCGGGAGTTGTATTCAACCTGTATAAATGTTGGAAGATTGAGAAGTATATTATCTAGCTACGTACATGTAAGCGGCATGTTTGTCTAAAGACTGAAGTACTCGCATGATCTTTACGTAGTTGTTTGAAACTTAAGTCATTTTATGTCGTTCCACTTACGTGTACAACAACTTGACGTTTGAAAATCTTCATCCTACTGATGCTTAATACTGTTGTGCTCTGAGACCTTGTCTGCCAATAATGTTTGGAGACGGGAAAAGTTGATTGGGTATAATACTTCTACTGTCTGTGTTCCTATAAGAGTGTAAGGGCCTAGCCATCTGGATGAAGTTGTCTGTAACTGACACAGAAGAGGTAGAAATAAACCTTTTCTGTATACTACAGAAAGCAGCATCGTCTATAACTTCTCGCTGGAGACAAATAATTTTACGAACTGATAGACCGGCAAGCTAATAAAACGTAGCATTACGTTATAAATTTTAATAAACACAAAGAATGTTTAGTCCTTTTCTTATTTTTTGATTTTGAATTGGGATATACTCCAGTAAAACAGCCCTCTAGCTTTTGTGGATAATCCAGCTGAAAATGTTTTCGCACTCAGCCTGTAACCAGACTAAAACTAACTCATGCTAATTAATTTGAAATTATACCTTTCACGCTACACGCTATAATTGCAAAATAATTAGCATTCGTTAGTTATAATGTCAGGTTACAGGCTTCGTGCGGAAACAGTAGCCGTACTATCGACAAACGCTCTAGGGCTATTACTACTGATTATACCACACTAGGTCGATTATACCCCGCCCGTCTGCCTTCCACTATGATAGCAAGTGGGATATACCCAAAACAATCTATCAGCTCTAGACGATAACTAGACGATATAAACTATTCTAAAATTCCAACATGGCGCCTGTTTTGGTTTTGTTTGGCGCCAAGAGATTCTTTCGAACTTTACCCTCGGCATCGCTCAGAAACAAAAAACAATCATGTAAATCTGGCTGACAGAAGATCTGCAGCAGAAGTGTCGGTACCTACGACATCCAATAGGAATTCGAAATTTAGACCTCCTATTTTCAGTTTCCATTCCTGAATTAAATTCAATCTCAAAGTCAAACATTCCGTCCAAATGGACGAGAGATAAGCTGAAAGCACTGCGATGCATCTGCCACCCGGCGGCGAAATTGGGAACCTGACTAATTCTTGGGCGAGTGCGAAACGTTTTCCTTCTCATTAATATTCATTACGAAAGAATTAATTGAGGTTTTCGCCTCGAGCAAAGATGATTGATTGGACCATTTTCTCACGTGACGTGTCACCTGATGGATGACGTCATTACGCGACCAATGCCGCCACTCCCTCAAAAAACACCCCCGCCTCCCCCCCCATACACACGAAAAGAAAAAGAGCTTATCTCTTCCGGCTTTAAAGACAACAAACACACAAAAAAAACCCTAGTTTGTTAAAATAAATTGATTCAACTGCTCCATTTGCCATAATGGTAAGTTTTATTTTAACTTTGAAATTCGAATGATGATGCCAAGATAATTAGTGGAGAACCGTTAACTCAAATTTCAATAATGCTTTCTGTTAATCACCACTAATTCTTAATAATAATGACAGTAATTTACATAATTTAATCCTATAAGATGACCGTTTGTCCCTCTGGGCAGGGTACTACAGCACCGGCCGAATCGTGGATGAAATATAGCGAACGCCCCTGGGTAATTAGACAATATCGTCGTCGAAAACATCACTTATGCGATTGATTTGTTCAGTTGCCGCTTTCTGTCAACAGAGGGTGAAACTGGGAATACAAAATGCCCACATTCCTTCCCTTGCAAACATTTTCTGGATACACGAAGGTGTCTTTTTTTTCCCCCCAAAAGCAGAGAAATAGCTTAACTGTGGCTGAGTGATAACTTTAAAAAACACATTTATAGATAGATAATATAAATTTGTCACGCAGCGAAAATTAAAATTAATAAGTTTTAAAAATAGCCACTAGCTATCAATAGAGGTCGTGGCTCACCCTACAAAGACGTTATTAGCTAGGCCAAATTCCCGAACAGACCTCGGAGAAATGGGCCAGTCGTGGCAGCCATTTTGTGCCCCCCCCCCCAATATTGTTGTAGGTAGGGCTGGGTAGTATACCGGCCACGTTAGACCGTTCGTCCCTCTCGTTAAGAGGAACCATTGCGCATGCCTGACAGTTCTGAAACATGTCAGGCTGGTTCTGTTATTTTACCATTACACGTTGTCCCTTTTTAGGCAAGAAACATACAATTCTGATTCGGCGATCTATTGGCATAAATCTTTTTCTGTTTTACAGCATTCGATTTCAGAAATTCAGATCGAAAGTAAATTATAGGTAAATCTATCTATATATATATAATACGCTTAGGTTGGGCAAGCAAATTAATCATTATGCACTACAATGAAAGAGGGCGAGCGACCGACAATGTCAAACAAATGGATCTGGCCTGTAACAATCAGCAACAATCGATATATTGCTAGCTCTTTCAGCCGACTTAAAGAGTTTCAAAGTTGGTTGAGTAACAATCACTGCATGCACGACCGTTGTTGGGTTTATTGCGCTTGGTATCAGAACGGAGAAAAAGGCAATTGAGCGTCCCCCATAACAAAACAAATCAGCAGGGGTTCAAAGGGAGGGGAAGCAGGGATGGGGATATTCAGACCGCACAATAGGTGAATCCAGGGCGGGGGGGGAGGGAAGGGGGCAGGCGATTGGGACGGGGAAAGGCGTTACGGGGGGGGGGGAACATCTGACCAGACAATGGCAGAATGTAAGGGGGTAGGCCGCAGGGAAGTCCGGAGGGGCAGGGGGCACCCTTTTTATTCCATAATGCCCACTACAGTATTTTGCTCAGGTATGCGGGAACTGGCTAGAACGGCGTATGTTACGCCGGGGGTACAGCTAGTAATCATAATTTCGAATGGGCTAGACAGACTGCGCCCTCTCTTGACAGTTGTCGTAAAGTTTTTTTTTTTTTGTTAACCATGGTCAATAAACTATCTGGCCCGACATACAACAATATTATGGGGGTGGACAAAATGGCCACCAATAGTCGCCCATTTCATTTCTGTGAGGTCTGTTTGGAAATAGGCCAAGCAAATCGCATCGGTGAATTTTTGTACGGAGAGTCCCGCCATCTACTGCCAAACAGCGGCAACTGACAAAAGGCTTAGTAATTCCCTAACTCAATCCCAGTAATCACCCGGAAAATAGCTTACACGTACAAATAAATAAATTTCCGTATTTGTGCCGCAAAGCTATTAAATTGTCTCGACTGCATGTCAGTAAATAGCGACACGTTCGTTTATCCATAAAGTGTTGCTAGGAAGGCTTCATTTTTGTACGGAAGGTGTCGCCCTCAGTTAACAGAAAGCGGCAACAAGACAAATCAGTCGCATCAGCGACGCTTTCGGCGGCCATATTGCCCAACCCATTCTCGCACGCTATTTTTCATCCAAGATCCGGCCGGTTTTGTAATAGAGTCCTGGCAGAACCATTGTATATATGCGTGACTGTTCTGAAACTTTGTCAGGGGTTTTCATATTTCACCTTTACATTTTATCCTTTTTCAGGCAAGTTAACATAGAATTCTGATTCGGCGGTTTATTGGCATAATTTTTTTTCTATTTTACAGCATTTGATTTCAGAAATTCTGATTGTAAGAAAATTACAGGTAAATAATCATAATGTTGAATGGGATATGCAGACTGCAACCTTTCGGGACCAGCTTTTATAGTCATGGTTATACCAGGGATATTTTTAGCGTATACCGGCCCGATCTTGGATGTAAAATAGCATCGCGACTGGGTTGGACAATATGGCCGCCGAAATCGCCGCTGATGCGATTAATTTGTCATTTTGCCGCTTTCTGTCAACCGAGGGCAATACCTTCTGTACAAAAATGCTGCCTTCCTTGAAACACTTTCGGGTGAACGAACTTTTCATGGGAAACATAAAAATTGACATTTTGGAATCTGAAAACTTAGAAATTGATATATATGAACTTACAATTCAGAAAAGTTGACCATATTGACTAAATATTTGAAAAAAAAACCAGCAGTTCAACGCGGAACAAATGGAGGAACCATTGAACAAGATCATTATTATATTACATGCTTGATTTGGAATGATACCATTTTAAATCAGAAGTATAACTATACAAATTAGAACCAAGGTGAATGTTACAAGGAGAATACACCTATAATGATAAACAGAATAATATTAGAAAGGAATAATATAAACTGGACCAAACTAAATCAGTATAACAATATAGAAAACATGTAGATATGAAGAATTAAAACAACACGAAAATTAATATTGACAACAACAATATAGTAAAATATAAACAAACGAATAAATATGTAAAAAAAAGATAGAAAGGAATGAATTTCAACAAAAACAATAAAACTCGTTGAAGAAAAATGAAATTGAATTAATTATAAATAACAACTTAAAAAATACAAAGTACTTTAAAAAGAAGTGCAAAAGCAAATGACAATAAATTAAAAACAAAAATACAAAAAGTTTTATTTAAAGTGAGAAAAACAAAAAAAAAAACATTATGGTATGTGATTACGAAAAAAGAGTTTAACGAAAAAAATATTGACCAGCTAATAAAACTACCTTTTACACAAATAATAATAGCCCCAAACATGTTAAGTAACGTTTGATAAGCAAGTACCTGATTTGAAATATACGTATAAATAAAGAAAAATATAATACAAAATTTTTTTAGGGAAGTATGTATACAAAAAAAAAAAAGAGGAAAAAATGGGGGGGGGGGGGAAACAATGTTTATTGATGATCGAACTGAAAAAGAAATTCTAAATATTACAGAAATTAAAGAACACATCAGTGCATACCATATCTAAGAGAGCAAGGAAAATATTTCTAAGCAATCTGTATTCTAATAAAAATAATGATAATGGAAGAGAAATGGCCAGAATCTCTCGAAATGCAGATAATTAGCTCATTACATAAAAAAGGTCTCTAAGTCAGATGCTAACAATCATAGGCCTATATCCTCATTATCAATCACAAATAAAAATGTAATCTTTGGTTTAGAAATTTTAATCTAACAAGGGAATTCAAGACGGTTATGCACAAAAGAAAGCAACAACTTCATTAAAAGAAATTAATGAAATTTTAACGTCAGTATTAAATTACGGTAAATACTTCGAAAGAGTCTTCATCAGCGAATGGAACACGACATGTGTTTTTCATTCCTAATTTTCTTAAAAAATGTAATCGTATAAGAAAATTCAACAAGGTAATACACAAAAGAAACCAACAACAACTTAATTAATAGAAATGAGAGAAATTACAACGTCAGCATTGCATGACAGTTGGTACAATTCATCAGTGAATGGAAAAATGTATGTGTTTTTTTCCGATTCCCAATGGAATATAATTTACAAAGCTCAAAAAGAATAACGGTCCCAATACAGAACCCTGTGGTACACCATATTAAATTTCTGATTTTGCACTTGTCTCCTTCTGTATATTAACCGTCGATTTTCTATTTGTAAGATAAAGTTTTATGACATTAAAGATTTTCCTCTTAATCCGACATTCTTACATTTTTGTAGAAAAATGCGAGAATATAGGTTTAAGAGGAAAAAATCTTTAAAAACATACATAACTTGTTTAATAAACAAGTTACGATATGTACTAGCCAAGTTTAACATAAAATCAGAGGACAAAATTAAGAACGTATTTATACGGCTTGGATTACGTATTTATACGGCTTGGATTAAAAGTCTATAAAGTAAGGAATTGAAATTTATGAATTTGCCTATGATTATGTCATAAGTAGATTACAGACACTGCGAAACAAAATGGGGAAAGTGTTACTTGGTACTAAAACTATGAAACAATTAACAGTACTAAAACATAGAATACAAAACTTAAGAGAACAAACGATAATAATAAATAATTACTACTCTAATAAACATGTATGACATTAAAAAAATATGAGACTTGTATAGAAAAATAAATATACAGTATACTGAGATGGACAAATAAATATGGTACAAGGACCTCATTTGCATAACGTAAACGAGCAAGAACAACAATCTTTATTAATAAAATCGAGTTGTCGCGTGGATGGACGGCAACGAGACGGCCACAAAACGGCCGCAAGTAATTGATAGAGCACATATCCGTTTTCATTGTCGGTCGTTCGCCCTTTTTCTCAAATCTCAAATCATTTATTACAGGAATCTAAAGGTCCGTGACCATACATCCCATCTAACTTTTTCTTTGCTACCGTGGGAAGAATGAGCCCGCTCGCCCTCTTGCTGATTGTTGAAGCTTCGTTTGTTTAATCCTCCCTTACAATGTCTCTAATGCCTATTTATTTATTTCCGGTATACAAAGGCGTATCTATTTATTTCACATGTACAAACGCGTATTCCAACCATTTTTGCAGGAAAGAATCATACGTAATGTAAGTGTATGGACTCCGGAACAAGGGATACGCTGAATGAGGGAGTAAAGCAAACGAAAAACACCCTTTGCTACACAGGGTACGCAAAAAAAACAGACGGGATACACGCATTCCGTAAAACACATGAGGAAGGAAATCGTACCAGTGTTTTTAACGGTGCATCAAACACCACCCGTGCGTAGCACGGGCTTCCGCTAGTAACGAATAAAACACAGTGAAACACTCCACCTGCCGTAATTGTACAATAATAGTTCTTACGAAATCTTAAGTCATAGGAACAACAAGTCAACAAACTTAAACGTGAGGGGTCTGAAATGTCATACCTAGATTTTCATATTTCATTTGATTTGTGGATTTGTGAATATTTTCACAAATTTACAATGGTTTGAACTGATTAAGAATGATTTGCGCAGATTTACAGTATTGTCAGATTTGTAGATTTGCGCGGATTTTAGTTGATTTTCATGGATTTCCGTTAATTTATTTGAATTTGCAGATTTACAGCTTTGTGCCGAGTTTGCCGATGATGGATTCGAGTGGATCTGCACGGATTTCTCTTGATTTGCATGGAGATTTGCTGCTTTACAAATTTCGTAGATCTGCACCAAGATTTACAGAATTGCACCCGAGATTTGCAGATCGGCTCCCGATTTTAGTTGATTTGCATGGATTGGTGTTGCTGTGCCTAGATTTGCAGGTTTCAAAAAAAAAAAAGGTTTGCAGATTTCACGCGGATTTGAAATTCCGAAATCAGACGTTGTACGAGAAGTTGTACGAGGAATGAGAAGTTGGATTCCTCGCTCACACGCCAGACTGGGAGCTATAACGTGTTCCTTTCATTTTTCTATCAGTGGCGTGCTCGGGGCGGAGACGGGGGGGGGGGGGGCGCCCAAAATTCCACTCCCCTGCCATGTTTACCTTTTTTGCCCTTTTCCCTTTTTGCCTTTTTGAAGAAAAAACCATGCCCTATTTTGCTTTTCTGCACTGAAAAATGCTGGTCGCGAAAAAGAGCAAAAAGAAAACCTGGAAGCCCAAGAAAGGTTCCAGAAAAAATAGGTCCCTAGAAAAATAAATCCTCGGCATGCCCTTTTGCTAAAAGTTACCTTTGCCCTCTCGGATGTCTGCGCACGCCTGTTTTTCTTTATGCCTAGTGTCCCCTTTAATTTATTCGCCATAAGTAAGGGCCACCAGGCACAAACATGAAGGGCGATCTCCCAAAACACGCATTAAATGAAGAGATGCGGCCGACTATCAATAACTTCTTTCCCATTTTTTTTTGCACACACAGTGGATTGCGTTATACTGAGGTCAAGCACGCCACGGCGATGGTTCAGGGTCATCATTTGCTCTAATTGCTTGTGCAGCTGGGTCGAGTGTTCCGTGAATGCCATCTTTGTGTCAATTTCCAGTTTGGAAGGTAGCCAGAGTCAGAAGAAAAATCTCTGCCAAGTTAACTTACTTGCTGTTCTGCTCGAACGTCACCAGCATGCTCCTCTAAACGCCGGCCAATCGGGCGCCATGTCACCCGTATATGAGGTGACAAATTTGGTCCTCTACCCTGCCCCCATCTAACCCCCCCCCCCCCCTAATCTCCATTACCATTCCTTCATCCGCATGGAATCAAATAGACAAAATAGACCCTAATAGGCCGTATCCGTAGTTGTCACTGGGAAGCATTCGAAAACTGAGCAGGAAACTGCTCCAAACGAGAAAATCAAGGCCGCATGAGAACAAAGAGCCCCCAAGGCCAGTTGGGAATGACGGTAAGGAGAGAAAAAGAAAAAGCAAGGTGATGTTGGAGGAACCGGGCAGTTGGCTGTAAGGAATGAATGGAAGAACTCCAACGGCATAGGAGGTGGTAGAAAAACAAAATGGGGAGGGGGAATAAGGAAGTGAGGGGAAAAACTTGGGGGGAGGGGAAGGAATCCGAGAAGAGGGAAAGAAGCAGCACGCAGTAGTTGAGGGGGTGAAAGAAAAGGCTTTTTCTTCTTTTTGTCCCCTGTTTTTAGTCTTCTAGCCCCTCATTTCCTGTCGTGAGGCTGTCATACCCTCAAACTTTCCTTTCTTTATCCTTCTTTACGTTCTTTCCCAGTTGGTCTTGGATATTCTTCGTCCTCGGGTGGCCTCGTTTTTTCCCCATTTGGCGCCATTACCCACTGCTTTTTCACCTCATTTCTCCCCCCCCCCCCTCCATCTATAACAACGGTAATTTCACCAAAGTACTGTGCAGGTCTAGTAGGTATTAAAGACGAGGTTTTATTCAATTTTTACGCGATTTTTGATCACATTCCTCTCAAAGCTAGACAAAAACGTTCGTCTTACACTTCTGAATTAGTAAATTTATGCGTCAGATCCAAGTGATCCAAATTAGGCCACTCCATTATAACTGGCATTTATAATGATATTATTAATGAAAACTGATTATTTTCAAATACGACTTAAATCCGCTCAAATCCGGTACAAATTCGACCAAATTTGGTATGAAATTGGGATAAAAGTTAAAAAACACCACTAAAATCTTTAAATCCACTTAAATTCAACAAATACGGATTAAAATCACATATATCCGCCCAATACGCAAAAAAAAACTACTTAAATGTGAAAAATCCAACTTTTATCCAATAAATCCGACTTTAAGAGTTATAAATCCGAACAAATACGATCTAGTTTGGTACAAAAATGGATACATCATATGCACGCTTTTTCTTTAGTCGGTACCCCCTCGTGTGAAACACCCCGTGAGCATTTTACTCAAAACCTCAAAGGCAAAATATTACTATTACAAAATATTCAGGGGAATTAAACTGAAATTAATGTGCAACAACTACAAAACACGCAAAACAAGTGAGTGTTAAATGTTTCATCTCTAGAGCAGTGACACGACGTAGTATTATTGTATATAACTCTATGCTGGACCCTTAATGGGTTAGTTGCAAGGGGCACTGCAGAGAGAAACAAAAGGGCGTCATACTGAAGCCGATGCTGTCAAGAGTGATTTCTTAGACCTAAAACGCGCGATTTTTTGTTGTTGGAGAAAACAAGGTTATTTTAAGCCTAAGAAATCCGCTCTTCCGTTGTTTTTCCCTCCATTTTTATGTGGTGCACCTTGTAGTTATGCCCTCCAAAACCCATACTGGTGCCAATATGGCGGCAAATGTCAATGCTCTATTGGTTGAAAATCACCGACAGGCCCTTTGTACCCACACAGATCTAGTCTGAAGACTTCAATGAATTTTAACAAACTGATTAAAAAAACGTCACTTTTAAAAATAAATTACCCGTTAAATTAAAACCGCCACGGCCAGCCGGTCTTGGTCTCGAAGCGTTTAAAAGTTGTATCCTGAAAAACGGGGAAAGGACTTGAAGTTCAACTGACATCGACAAATGGTTTCAGGCTAAACTTCGTTAAAATAAATAGACAAACCGGTTTTGTTTGGCTTGAGGGTTTGAGATGTCCTGATCCAATTGAATTTGCGGGCCAAGTCTGGCGGCTGAAATTAATTTCGGCATCGCTGGCTTTAATTTTTTTTATTTCTTTATTTTTTTTTTTCCCAAAACGAATTGAATGATAACGGAGAAAAAAACATTTAAAAAATAAAAATAAACTAAAGACGGAAACACAAAATAAAAAAATTAAAAAACGACCAAACTGGAAAGAAAAAGTTGGCATCGCTGCCAAAGGGTGTTTTATCTCTCCCAGACCGACCATTTCTGCAGACGCCAAAGATTTAAAATCCCGAGAAAATCGCGTAAAACGAGACGAAAACTGTCAAACCGACGAATTGAGACGTTGAAAGGAAAGAAATAAAACGAAAAATTTGCAAATGCAAGCTGAAAACCGTGCATAAAAATTGATTCTAAGACAAATTTAAATGGATGCCTCACAGTCGGAGGAAACCATTCATTTTTTTTTTGTAATCGTTGTAGAGTAACATTTCAAACATGAACTTGACCCTACGTTAAATCCGAAATTATACCTAAAGAAGTTGAAAAAATCGTTTCCCAGGCTCCGCTGCACCATTAAGAAAGCGTCGCGTCGGTTCATTTTTAAGGGTTTGCACAAATTTTCGCCATTTTCTTATTTTTTCCCCTCCGATTTGATGTTCAAACACCGTCTTAATCGTCCGACGAGACCTTTCATTGACCCTAACACCAAATCAAGAACGTGCTCAAACCTTACCCCCCCCCCCCCACCAATTTTCTATCGGCCCTCCCTGCTGTCGGACTAGAACTGGACTTTCCGTTGGTTCTTATAACGGACGAGTGACTGCCCGTCAATTCAGGTAATCCACAATTGAAAAGTTCCTTTCCCACAATTTGGCGTTACGCCTTACACTTCGTATCAAACGCAACTCGTTACCTTAACTTGTAACACATTGCTTGAATTTGAATTTTGAGTTTATGAAAAAATAATTGCTAGTTTCCTTAAAGGAATTTAGCAAAACGTACAGCTAGGCTTACCAGTTGGTCGATAATTATCGAATTGGTCGTTATTTTCTTTCCAAGTCGTTAAAAGTCGATAAAGTGCTGTTATGTCTATAAAAGTCGATAAAATTAAGTTTTGAAATACATATACTGCAAAAAGTCACATTACCGTATTTTTTTTTTTTTTTATATTGGCGATTTGTCGTGGTCTCCACGCGAAAGCAGTT
>JAHWFP010253102.1:0-14399 GCA_023313725.1 Lithobius niger
AAGCAGACGACGTAGAAAAAATAGTAGTACCTAATGAAGATAGATGATGGAGCCAGTCTTTTGAGAATTTACAAGAATACTGGTACAGTACTCTATCTGAAATTGTGTGTTATTGTTTTCTGACTTATCAAATTAATTTGACGAACTTCAGAGTAAAAAGAACATTTTGCCGGCCCCCAGCCGGCCGGCTAAAAATGGTTTCTTTGTGCCTAAAACATACTTAACCTGATAATTTAGCATTACATTCCTCGAATGTGATGCTCCCATGGAGGTTTCTTCTTCCGGTGCGCAGCCGCCTGCTTGCATGTCTCCTACTGCGCATGCGCGTGGCAGTACTCCCTTATAAAAGCGACAGCGTGCACGCTATCGGCATTCATTTTACTCTTAATATGTCAGGCGGTGACTCGAGAGGGGAGGCAGGGCGGGTGTTAGGTTAAGTATGTTTTAGGCACAAAGAAACCATTTTTAGCCGGCCGGCTAGGGGCCGGCAAAATGTTCTTTCTTCGTTGCCAAAACATCTTAACCTGATAATTTAGCATTATCAGTTGACCTTGTCACAATCGGTGGCGGGCACCGTCCTGACGGGCGCCCCGGGGTGCAAGCAGGCGTTCCCCCAAAAATTTTTTATCTGAAAGAGAAAAAAATTGTACCTTATTCAGAACAGGTGGTAACAGGAGGTTGGTCTCTTTCGTAGGATTTGGTGGCCCTGAAAAGGACCGCTGTTTGGGACTTGCTTCCTTCTGGGTGGCTTGCTTCTGTGTTCCGAGTGCTTAATGGGGGGTTGACCACAGTTCTGGCTGCGATGATCGGTCCCAGCCGGTGTAGTCCAGATTCTTCTCTTGACATATCCCTTAGGTAGTGGGAGGTGAAAGTTGAGTGGTGGCGCCAAGATGCCGCTGCTAGGATTTCATATATTGGGATGGCATTGTGGTGGGCCCATGATGTGGAGACGACTCTTACTTCGTGTGCCGTCACTCTCATGCTCTCCGGGGTTTTATCGTAGGCTGCTTCAATTGTTTTCTTGATCCATTTTGATATCATGGCTGCTGATGTAACCCCGGATTGGGGGTCGACTGGGAGGAAGAGTTGGTTTCTTCCACGGCGGATGTCTTCGTGACGTGTCCGGGCTAGGTAGAAGCGTAGTGCTCTGACTGGACATAGAAGGCGATCAGGTTCGTTACCGACCAGGGTGGAAAGAGCTGGGAAGGTGATTGGTTTCAGTGGTTCCGAAGGTTTCTGTGTTTTGGGTCTGAACGTTGACCTTGGGTATAGCGTGACCGAGGTGAAGTTGGGGCTGAAGATGCAGTATGCAGGATCTGCTGATAGGGCTTGGATTTAGGAACAGCAAAGGCTGGCGGCTAAGGTGACAAGTAAGACCGTCTTGCGGGTCATAAGATGGAGGGAAGTGTCTTGTACGGGTTCATATGGTTCGGCCAGTAGGGACTGGAGGACGAGCGAAAGATCCCAGTCAGTTATTAATCTTCTGGTAGTAGGTTTTTCATTCTCGTATGAACAGAGAAGGGCTGAGATTCGGTAGTCGTCAAGTAAGTGGGTGTTGTTGGCGGCTTTGAAGACGGTGTTTAGAGCTGAACGATATACAAGTATTGTTGAGCCTTTAGTTTCTCAGTGTTGAACAGGTCACGAAAGAAGTTCAGGAGGGTTGGAAGAGGTGGGTTGATAGGATTAGCTTGTTTTGTGATACACCAACGAATCCATTTGGACCAGTGGCTGTCGTACATCCGGTTAGTGGAATCTCTGGTAGCCTTTGAGGCGATGCGTTCGGCCTCTTCTCGTTGAATTCCAGCCTTTTTGAGGAGTTTGATGATAGTAGCCACCCGTGAAGGTTGAGGTTTGGTATATTCGGGTGTAGCTTCGTTCCTTTCTGTTGGGACAGAAGATCTGGTTGAAGGGGTAGACTTCTGGGAGTGTCGACTAGTAGATCCAGAAGAAGCGGGAACCACGCTGCTGATGGCCAGAGGGGGGCTATGAGTAGGAACAGACTTTGGCTTTCTTGGATCTTTAGAAGAACTTGTGGAAGTGGTTTGAAGGGGGGGGGGGGAAGGTAGGCGAACAGGTTTTGCCATGGGAAAGTCAGAGCGTCCACTGCTATTGCTGTTTCGTTCGGCATCGGGCTTATGTAGAGGGGAAGTCTGGCATTGTACCTCGTGGCGAACAGGTCTATCATTGGGGTGCCCCAAATGGTGAAGAGAGATTCGCAGATGGATTTCTTGAGGCACCATTCGCCCGTTGGAGGTTTCTGTCGTGACAGGGAGTCGCCAATCACATTCCTGTTCCCTGGGATGTGGAGAGGAAGGAGTGTGATGTTGTGTGGGATGCAGATGTTGAAGATTTCTGATGTCAGATGGTGGAGAGATCTGGATTTCGTTCCTCCTTCTTTCCTTATGTAGGCAAGGGCGGACGTGTTGTCGGACTGGACTTGTACCGTCTTGTTTTTGATTTCGGGGAGAAAGTGTTGAAGGGCGAGTAGGATAGCTCGGAGCTCGAGGGAGTTGATGTGGTCCGTGCAAGTTGACGGCCAGAGGCCTGATGTTTCTTGTGTGCCGAGGTGGGCACCCCAGCCGGTTCTCGAGGCGTCCATGATAAGGAGTAGCTCGGGATGTGGTTCGTGAAGAGGTTGTGTCTTCGTGAGGTTGGTGACGTCGGACCACCATAGAAGGGAGTCTAGGGGAAAGTTGGGACTGAAGAGGACTTGCTCGTCGGGAAGGTTTGATTGATTGCCTGGTTGTCTATGCGGTGGTGGTGGAGTGATCTTACCATCCAGCGGCCGTAGGGAACAAGATTTGCCATTACATCCATCTTCCCGATGAGAGAGTTTAGTTCCCGAGGAGAGAAGCTTGTTTTCGATCGAAAGTGACGGATGTGGAGAAGGAGGTCTTCTATTCGTTCCGGGGAGGGAGCAACTCTTGCTGAGTGGAGATCGAAAGAGGTTCCCAGGAAGGTGAAGACTTGTGCCGGTGTAAGGCGGGATTTTGAGTAGTTTATGCTGAAGCACAGGTGGTTTAGCAGGGAGATGGTCCTGTCCTTGTTCTGTAGCAATGTGAGAGGATCCGGGTTGTTGAGGGCCCAGTCGTCTAGGTAGGCGTTGGCTTGGATCTCGTTTTGGTGTAGGTAGGCCAAAATTGGTTTGAGCATCAGGGTGAAAATCCTCGGGGCTGCATTCAGGCCGAAAGGAAGACAGCGGAATTCGTAGACCTTGTGGTTGTAGATAAACCGAAAGAGGTGCGTGATCGTTGGATGGAGTGGGACATGGAGATAGGCGTCTTCCAGGTCGATTGAGATTGTTCAGGTGTTTTGCTTGAACGAAAGACGGATGGATTTGAGAGTTTCCATTTTGAAGTGTTTGTTTGCGATGAATTTGTTGAGAGGTTTCATGTTGAATATCAAGCAGGAGCCTCCTGACTTCTTTGGTCGGGTGAAGATGGAGCTGTAGAAGCCCGGGCCTGGGTTGTGGCGTTCCCTTATTGCATCCTTCCGCAGGAGTTCTGAGACTTCGAACGAAAGTTGTGGTGTTGGCGTTGGGGAGAATTCCCAAGGCAGTGATGGAAGGAGCGGTGGTTTCGATAGAAACTCCGGGCGAAAGCCGTGTTTGATGATGGAAAGGACTTCTGGGATCTTTGTTAATTGTAGCCAAGCTGGGAGAAAGAGTCGTAGTCTTCCGCCGACTGGAAGGCAGGCGTCATTGTTGGCTCTTGCGAAAGTTGTTCCTGCCGGGTGACGAGTGGCGGCTACGTCGGTCGGGCGTGGCAGCTCGCTTCTGGTTGCGTTGTCTGGAACGAGAACGAGGCTGGTCGGTCCGAAAGGGCCGAGGGTTTTTCGGATGAAAGTCGTTTTGACGTGGGGACTGTGAGGGAGCCGGCGTCCTGTTCCAATTATCCGGGGGAGGACGAGGGTTGAGCTGTCTGTTCTTCAGAGCCGGACGAGAGGTAGAAGAGGTTAGTTTATACGACTTTGGTTTTTTAGCGATATCGAGGTGAGGGGCGAGAGTTGGGATGAGGCCCCTGAAGAGCGTGTCTGACTCGTGAATGGGCTGGTTGCGGAGCCGGTGCATTGTGGAGACGTTGAAGTTATTTGCGGACGAAAGAGCGATGTCTCGGAGAAGCAACGTGTTGTTGAAAAGGGCTCTTGTGGCCCAGTTGATAGAGTGGTACGTGGCGAAGCTTGCCTTCTGAAAGAGCTGCATTACCAGGGACGAAAGAGTGCGTATTTCTTCGGGGCTTGCGTCCGAGGAGAGTTTTTCGCACAGGGCGTTTACCGCAGTGTTGAGAACGTCGGCTTGGGAGGCGGCACGAAGACTAAGTCGGAGACATTTGTCATTTTCGTACAAGACGAAAGTGGAGATGTCAGCTTTCTTCGGGATGGAAAGAGCGGTGCCGAAGTCCATTTTCACTGCATAGGAATTCGCATTCCAGGTAGGTTGCAAAGTTGTTCGGGTTCGTGGCGCCGTCGCCCAACGGGCGAAAGAAGCTGCTTTCACGGCCTGGCCGGGGTGGAGGGGGTTCCTTGTCAAGGACGAGGGGATCACCTTTGCCGAGAAGAGAGCCTTCATTGCAGAGAAGGCAGGTAAGCAGCGTGGTAGACTGGCCGAGAAGATTGAGAGGCTTGTTGTCTTTGTCTCTAAGGCCGAAGCCAGTTTTCAGCCCACGGTTGGCGGTAGGAGCATCAGTCGACTGAGAGGGCTTGAAGAGAAAACAGTTGGGGATGGTTTCTTCGACCGTCTTGAGCAGCGCAGCCAGCGGGAAAACTTGATCCTCGGTGGCGTCGTCCGGGAAGTCAATCTTCCTGGCGGACGAAGGAGGGACGGCAGGATGGGGAGTCGTGTTGGCCGTCGTGGGTACGGCAGAGGAAGGAGCTTGCGGACGAGAGGGAGAGGATGATTTGTGCCTCTTCGGATTGCCGGGGGGCGGCGTCAAGCCGCGTTTGTCCGAGTCGTGGCTGGAAGCGGAAGCAATCCAAGCTGGCGTGCGGGCGTGTCGGGCGGACGACGAGCAAGAGGGAGGCGGCATGGGATTGTCTTGCATCACACGGACCGTTTCCTGGACGATGTGCCTGACTTCGCTGCGGGAGACGCTTCGGCCAATCCGGGAGGAATTGGACGATAGGTCCAAGGGAGAGTTGCGGACTGGGAAGTGAGAAGCCGTAGCTCGTTGGAGTGATTTCTTGGCTTCACGGTAGACGTCCTTCGCCTGTACAAAATCTTGTCGTAGAGCCGAAAGATCCATGGGTTCGGCCGGCGGGGTGCGCTGGCTAGGTTGTAAGAGAGAGTCCGAGAAGGCATTGACGCTTTCTTGGTGGGCTTCGGTGGCGGCGGGGATCGGGCCAACGGCGGCGAGGTCGAGGGCGGAGATCCAACGGTTGCCGAGGGAGAAGCTGGTTGTGTGCGGACGAAGGAAAGCATGAGAGGGAGCGGCGCGCGAAGCGGGAGCTTCGGATGCGGCGGCCATCTTCGGGGTAAAATCCAGTTTTCCTGCGAAAGATCGGGGAACAGCGGCGCGAGGTGGCGTGTAAACACCTCTGGAGGAAAATGAATGCCGATAGCGTGCACGCCGTCGCTTTTATAAGGGAGTACTGCCACGCGCATGCGCAATAGGGAACATGCAAGCAGGCGGCTACGCACCGGAAGAAGAAACCTCCAGGGGAACATCACATTCAAGGAATGTAATGCTAAATTATCAGGTTAAGATGTTTTGGCAACAAAGAAATCGTTACCGAATTTCTTAAGTATTTTTTATACCAGTCTTCTTAAGATACATAAATAATGTCGTATGTAGTGTTTTTGAGACACGTAAAACCGATTTAATCGTTTACTATATGGTAATTAAAAGAACCTACAACTTCGACTTCAAATCTCGAACTTTAATTGAAACTCGACTTGACGTGAAAAAGTTGAGCCGGCACTGAGCAGGGAATCAAACCCTTGACCTTTGAAGCCAGAGGCCGAGGCCCTAATGCTGAGCCATATTGACACGGGCAAAAGGAAACGTCCGTAGGCAGCATTTAACATGTGGAAATATACATATAAACAACACTTTCCACTCGCCACTGGAGGGACGCTTATTTGCCGAGCCACACTCCAAGTGAAACGAATGTAATACTTAAACCTGAAATAAGGATTAATGACTGAAAGCCAAAGGCTCAATAAGAGTTAAATAAATACAGATGCAAACCTATTTACGTTGCCTTTTGGACTTATATGTCAAACTGCCTGAGCGGGCAATCGAACCATGACCTTTGATGCCTTTGAAGCGATTTGCACATGTTAAATGCTGCCTATGGACGTTTCCTTTTAGCCATGGCAGTATGGCTCAGCAGTAGGGCCTCGGCCTTTGGACTCAAGGTAGTGGGTTCGATTCTCCACTCAGGCAGTCTGACATACAAGTCCAAAAGGCAACGTAAATAGGTGTGGATTTGTATTTAACTCTTGTTGAGCCGCAAATAAGCGTCCCTCCAGTGGCGATTGGAAAGTGTTGTTTTGCACATGTTAAATGCTGCCTGTGGACGTTTCCTTTTGGCCGTGTCAGTATGGCTCAGCGGTAGGGCTTCGGCCTTTGGCTTCAAATGTCGTGGGTTTGATTTCCCGCTCAGTCAGTCTGACATATAAGTCCAAAAGGCAAAGTAAATAGGTTTGCATCTGAATTTAGTTAACTCTTGTTGAGCCTTTGGCTTTCCGTCTTCAACTCTATTACCCCATATAAGACGGTACTTTTTTCAAATGTGTATCTTTAATACTGCAACATCGTCTTTTATTTGCGTCCAAATCCATCACTCGGGTCAAATTTAGGCTCATTTTGGTGCTTGAATACACCATTTGATAGTTCTTTAAACAACTAATAAAAGGTGCTAATAATAAGCTGGTAGTTCAAATAGTTTTTTAACATTATTTAATGAAAACTGATATATTTAAGCAGCCTCAAGTGAGCATTCCAAAAAGATGATAGTAAAACATTGGGCTTCGAACCCCGAAATAGCAGCCGAATTTATTACTACACCAACTAATAAATGTAATACCACGCCTTATGAAAGCCTTGCTAAAGACATCCATCTTTAATCGTAGCCATTTATTTCTCTTGAATACAAAAATGCACCTAGACCCGTATTCGGGGAAATATGGTAGCCAATTTGATTCACTAAAAATTAGGATGAGAAAATGCCACGTTTTCCTTCTTAACATGAATTCACAATTTGTCAGAATTCCTTTATTTTTCAAAGTCACGAAAAGGGGTTTAAGAAATTTCAGAGTTTTCCAGAATTTCCAGCTAGCATCAAGAGGGTGATTTTATAGACATTCTTTGTACTTCAAAAACCTGGACCCAATCCATTCCTCCAGAAACACATTAATGAAATTGCACTAACCTCATCTGCAATTTTTTTCTGCAGTCTTCCGGCTTGCTCGAGCTGAAAGGAGACGATAATGGTAATAAAGACACTTAATTAGCACTTCCGTAATTAGTCACTTAATGCAATCAAAATAACAGCCCGGATTTTTACGGAAACTTATTTGAAAATCCAGAATGTTTACATGAGGTCTTTTTTTTTAAGCATTTGTGGTAAAAAATCAGGGGCGATTTGCAGTCATGGTTAGATTATCAACGAACTTATACAACATGCACAATTTTTTTATTTCCAGGAGGGAACACAGTCTTTCTTTGCGAATTTTCGTCAGTCCTAATACTGGTGGATGTAAACACAGTCAGCTGTCTTCATCAGGCTTTCCTTCATGTGCTACCTCATCCCCACCATTTGCGTGCGATTGAAATTTGGTGGTTTTACATTGTCTGTTATTAGCTTGCCCATCTCTACTCAAGTAGGTGGTTTTACGTTCCCTCCTGAATTTGCTTGCCGCTTTCGACTCAAGATCTTACACAATTCACCTTTCAATGGGAACTGTATTGCAGTATTGGATGGGCCCTGGAATAGGTGTCCTTCCATCAAAGTATGGACGAGGTCCGTAGACGACGCTACAACCATCTTGAAAGTAAACGAAGCAACCAATGTGCGTAGGGTGTTGAACAGCTGGAGGAAAGAATTAAACTTCACGTTCGAGGAGGTGGTGAACGTGGAACTCCATGGATGTAGTGCTGCCTCGTAGTGAAAGTGGACTTGTCAGGTATCACCCTAACTGCAAACCAACTATCACTGGAAGGGGTATTACCTTCACTTCAGGACACCCAGTCTCGCAGCTTGTGGGCATGTCATGTGTAACTGTCCTGGAACAAACGCCACCTGTACGACACAACCAAGCAGGCATCGTTGCTGTTCGAAACTTCGGACCATGGCATTAAGTGTCTGGGACATAGCCCCCCCTCCCCTCCCCCCGTTAACGTAAGAATCGGTTACAATGTTACTTAACTACCACCGGGTAACCCAAAATCCGAGCTTAACGGCAAAATTTTCGCAAGCTTCTTGCGAAAGGCTCTCCCGCCGGTCACCTCCCTACGACACCAGTTGTTGCCACCAAGGTGTGTGCAGCCTAGAGTTCTCTACGGCACATAATAAACTCTCAGCTAGTCACAACAACTGTTGTAGTCCCTTAATAACCGAGAGCGAGTTGCGTTGCAACGCTGCAACCACCCTCAACATGAGAGCCTTTTTTCTGGTGGTGGCACAAAACAGACCCTTATTAAATCCAACTCCATGCTCAAAAACTGCAATGCCTGTGATGGCACCAACACAATTTTTCTGCATTTCACGAAAAACCCAACCTGTGCGAGGTTTCCGAAGTCCTATGCACATGGCACCAAACCCCAGCTGCAGACAGTGCCAATACCGCAAAATCCTCCAGATAGATAAATATCAGCACACAAGTCCGGTGCGAAAATCGCCATAAGTCGCATAAAAATACCCGGGGTCGAGGCCAAAACCAAAAGGCAGGACACAAAAGCAGTATTAAAAACCTTGCCAGGAAAACATCAAAATTCCAGAATACCCTGGTTAATTTTAGTTTCTATTGTCTATTGAAAAAATACATTACCCAATTTATTAGCATTCTCCTTCTCCAATGCTGTTTCTTCTAGAGATAAAACGAGTTCTTCCGGTCCGCTAGCTACTGTGCATCTCCACTGCGTAGCCTCCATCGTATATAAGTCGAGGTGGAGCAGCAGAGCTCACCTTTTCGACACCTCCATCCTGCGCCCAAATGGCAACGAGAGGGGAGGAGGGCGGGAAGCCGGGTAATGTATTTTTTCAATAGGCAATAGAAACACAAATTAACCAGGGTATCCTGGAATTTTTATATTTCTACTTGCCGTGAAAAAAACCATTACCCAATTTATTAGCATTCCCATAGACTTCGTCACGGCGGCGGGCACCATTTGACCGGAATCCACTAAGCTAGCGACCGGCCCCTGTAACACGAAGTGAATCACAGCACGTCCAAGGGTTAAGGTACTCGGTGGGCTGCAAAAAGGGCCCAACGTGGTACAAGCCGTCGGAACGATAGGACATATCCCGGAGGTAATGGGAAGCGAGGATGGTAGGATGGCGTCGGGAACCAATCATTCGAGCGGAATTAAGCCCAGTCTCGCTATTGAAAGAGTTGAGGATGGCCCCGTCTGATAGGACGGGAGGGCTCGCAGAAAGAAAACGGACGGCTCGCACCGGATAAAGAGTTCTTCCTCTATCCTCCCCGAGGATACTGGATAGAGTATTATGAAAGGATGCGTCTGTTCAGTAGGCTCCTGGGTCTGTGTTCCGAAGGAGGAGCCGGGGGTGAGGGTAACGCCTTAAATATCCGGTAGGGGAAAACAATCACGCTCCTTGGCGGGTAGGGCTTGTAGTCCGCCGCAGCGGAGGCAAGCAGCCGGAGCCACCAGGAATACAGTCTCCTTAGTGAGACGGCTGAGGCGTGCGGAGGCTAAGGTTTAGAAGGAAGAGTCATCAGGGCTGCTAGGATGATGAAAAGGCCCCAGTCGGGAAACGTTTTGGTGACACATGGGCGATCCAGTTGGAACGAGTGGATTAGGGAAGAGATCTTATATTTGGTGAGGAGAGTGGTGTATCTGGCGGCTTGAAAGACAGCATTCAATGCCGACCTATAGACCAGGATGGTAGATCCACATAAACCTCCGTTAAAGAAGGCGGTCAGGAAACGGAGGAGATCGTGTAAGGGTGGATCGATTGGATGGACCTGGTGTGCAATACACCAATGAAACCATCGTTTCCAGTGGTTTTTCAAACAACTTTTTTTTTTTTTTGGTGGAGGACCGCACGACCCTGGAGGCAAAGCGAGAGGCCTCGTCTTCAAGAGTGCCTGGTGAGCGGAGGATACGGATGATAGTAGCCACCCGTAAAGTTGTAGCGAAGGTAGATGCGGACGGTAGAAACGTCCCTGGTCCCGAGAGGAGGACCCAGAAGAGGGCGGTCTTTCCGGAGGACTGGAGGAAGGACTTGATGAACACGGATAAGGCGGAGAGGATCCTTATGGGAGGAACGGACGAGGTCGCTGTGCGAGTCCCTTGCGGAGGAGCGGAGGTCGGGAGGCAATAAATGCAGAAACGGAGGACGTCGACCAACCGTCGAATAGCAGTGTATAGTACAGAAACACGGGGAGTGCCCAGCAGGAGAAGTGCCCCGCGGTGATTGACCTAGGAGGGAAGAACCGAAAGAGGCTGTGCAGGAGGATGCACGGATGGTGGTGGTGCAGAGGGGTATCAAGCCCTCAATTGTAGAGGTCTAGGAAAACTGCTGGAAGCGGAGGGAGGTGTAGGTCGACGGCAGGTTTAGTGAAACGGCCTAGGAACAAGGAGGATGGGCCGCTAGTAATATAGTAGGCAGTTGTGCAGAGGTCGCCGTACAGCGTGTTGGCTGCAATGCGGACGTTCGTCCTGGATAGCTTAGCGGGAGGAATGATCATGCCTGACGTTTCGCCAGCCGAATGGCGGGGATTGGATGAGGACGTTGGAGGTCTAATATGATGAGGATCGTGGTACTGCAAGCCCAGAAGGAGCAAGTCACCCCCCCCTCCCCCCGTCGCCCCAAGCAGGGGATTGAGGGGTAGGATGATGCAGAAGGCGGAGGGCGGCGGCGGAGGGTGGTGGAAAGCGGGAGACGTTACGTAGCGGACGCGGACATATACTGGAGACGGTGATCGTTACGGGAAAACCATAAGGAGGGAGACTAGCAGTGGAAACCAGGTTGCGACCAGTCCAATTTGGAGGAAGAGGATGGCTTGTAAAGAGAACAATCGGGGACGATCTCCTCGATTGTCTGCAGAAGTTCCGGTAGTGGAATCTCGGAAGGATCAGGGTTTTTCTTGGAACGGTAGGGTAGGTTGATCTAAGAGGGACGGTTTGGTGAGTAACAGGAATCAGAGTCCTTGTCCTCAGGAGGGACTTGAGGAGGCAACTGAGCGGACAGGATGGGACGAGGCGGATCGTCCAGGGCGGCAGAAGGACTAGCATCCTCAAGAGAAAACTTGTGTCGCCTAAGGATGGTGGCAAGCCAGACTGTTGAGTAATCAAAAACTGGAGCCTTTCATTTAAAGGTTTGGAGTCAGGAGTCCATGAGGGAATGTACTGAAGACGGAGTGAGTGGTTCACTGGTCCGCTGAGTGGTGGAATGTCTAGTTACCGAAGGATGGGATGAACGCGAGGACAAATCCAGAGGAGTAATTTACTGTCTTGCAGAGGATGCTAACTCGGCAGCAACCTTTGAGGTGTAAGTTGAAGCTTTTAAGCAAGTGGTTCGTTCCTTGGCACGAGAGAGTCTAGTCGCAGGAGAACGTAGGTACCGTACTGGAGAGGGTTGACTGCAAGGGATCGGGGACGCAGCTGCAGTGTGCCTAGGTATCAGGACAGCTCAGAAAGAAGAGGATAGTGCGGCGGACGCGGCTGCAACAGTATCTGCAACTGGTGCGACCGGAGGGGATGGGAAATGACGAGTGCAGGATGAGGAGCCAGCCCCTGGTGTCCCTTTAGCACGCGGCATAAGGACGGTGTTACCGAGGATGGGGACGGACGCAGTGCATGGCGTGAGGCTGGGAACGAGGCAGACAGCCTGGCTCTGAGGGAAGAAGAAAATAGATTACCTAATGTGGTGGGCAGCGTCCTATCCTGCCCCTGCCTTACAGACAAAGGTCTAGTAAGGGGAAGGAAGGGTGGTGAGGATCATGACGTTGTTGTTCTGAATGGGAGCAAGTGCCCCCCTTCCTCCCCCGAGTAGAGGAGCGAGGGGGAAAGATAGGAGTGTGAAAGGCGTCCTGCGAGGAAAGCATCCAAGAGCCCAGGAGTAGGGCTTGGGTAACTGCAGACTGATTCGTGCACGCCTATCTGAGAGAGCTTAAGTCCTTTTCCCGGAGGTATAAATGTGGGCGGAACTGGTAGAGGACCAGGGGCAGTAGGATGCGAAGGACTGGGATGGGACATGGAGATAAATAGGATGGAGATCTACGTCTGCAGGAGAGTTGGAGGATCGTCGCTGCTTAGGAATCGAAGCTTTGGTGGATGAAAGGCAGGTGAAAGCCGGCCGATGATCCAAGAGGAACAGCGAAGGCTGGTGATGGCAAGGACAGAAGCGGATGGCGGAGCATGCGTCGGAGGATCGAAGGACTAGCTGATGAAGAGGATGAATGACAAGAGGATGGTGCCTGAGAGATGTATTGGATACTGGTGGCTACAGAAGGAAATGGGGATATTAACGCCGGGAGATAGCGGACGGTGGATTGAGTGGTTGTCGAACAGCAGAGGATCGGTGAGCAGGGATGAATTATCCTGATCCTAGGGGAGGACGGAGTGGTCCTCCGGCCTGCGGATCCAAGGACTGTAGAAGGTATGGCCGGGAGCGGAACCTCAACCGGTAAAATCCTGGAAGACATCCTGCAGAAGCGGATGAGGGCGGATCGCAGACAGGACGAGGATCGCTGGTCCGGAGGACCGGCGGACGAGAAGAAGATGGAGATGATCGACGAACGGGAAAACGTCCAATCTGCGGCGGAACACTTGCGAAAATAGAAGCATCCTAGTTCGAAGATGAAACGGTTCTCTGTCTATCCGCTCCTAAGGTGGAGCAGAGGAAACCGGGAGCGAAGCGTCAACCGGGAATGGATAGTGAAAGCAGCCGGTCCTAAGGACCGGTGGATGCGTGAAGAGGATGGACACAAGGATTGGATCAGTTGAGGAGCAGCGTATAGCACAGCTGCATAGGACGAAAGTCGAGGAAAGACGAGCGGACTGCATCATCAGAATATATATCAGAAACAGGGCTGCGCAGGTGGTGAAGACGCGGAGGGATACCATACCCCTTTAAAGAACAACAGCATCCAATTCTGTAGGGAAGGAAGGCGCAATCCGACAGTAAGTGGTGAAACGGCTCAACCAAAAAGGGCTGCGCAGAACCAATGCGCAGTGGGGAGCCGCGGATGAGGAACTTTTTTTTTTGTTTTGGGTGAAAGCCGACAGAAGGCAATGAGGCAGCCCATCCCAAAGAATACTGCGCGGAGGCAGCTCCCGGGTAGGGGGACTGGACGAGGATCGGCGCTGGGCTGAACAGAGCCACCCACTGCCCATACGCAATGTAGACGCGAGGTCGTCGGCCAAAAACAAGGAACGGTCGTTCCGAGGCAGCGTGATGAGGGCGGAGGGCCCAGACAAGCAGCCGGGACTAGTGTTGAGTGGAAAAATTTCCACAGAATAATTCGGAAATTTTTCCGGAAAAATTAGAAAAATTTCTGTGTGACTGGAAAATTTCCAAATATTATAAAAAGAACATTTTGCCGGCCCCCAGCCAGGCCGGCTAAAAATGGTTTCTTTTGCTGTAGACAGTACTGTACCTGGCAATTTTAGCATTGCTGTCTCAGTGATGCTGTTGGTTGCTTGAGACTTGAATGGCCACCTCAGTTACCCTACCATGCATGCGCGGGCGTGGTCCTCCCATATAAGCTGGCGGCTACGAGGGCTCGCCATCTCTTTGTCTCACGTTATGGTCAGAAGGTGACCCGTGAGAGGCGGCAGGGAGGGTCTAAGGTACAGTACTTTCTACAGTAAAAGAAACCATTTTTAGCCGGCCTGGCTGGGGGCCGGAAAAATGTTCTTTCTTTGCTGTGAAAGTACTGTACCTGGCAATTTTAGCATTGCCATCAGACCTCGTCACTTTGGTGGCGGGCACCTTATGACCGAGTTCCCTGGGGCACTGAGGCGGAGAGGAGATCCAAACGGAAGGGAGTCCTAGTCATAAGTTAGAGAGCGGTGAATAGGGGTCCCTTGTTTGGAGGGTTGAATCCAAGCTGGTGTGAATAATCCTCCATTATGTTATAGCTATTCTCACTTTTTTTGCCCCAACAGAGAAGGGGCAAAGTATAATTACTTCTAAGGAGTGGCTTGGGCAGATGGCATCGGGAGATCCTCTAGAAAGGTTGGTGGGGTCTAGGTTCTGACGAGTAGGGGGGG
>JAHWFP010253103.1:2633-24933 GCA_023313725.1 Lithobius niger
TGACAAATTGATGCACCACATGAGTAAAATGTAAAAAAAAAATGTAAAAAGAAAACACTTCACTAAAACTGCTTAAATAAATTAAAACTAATTACAGCATTACAGTACAACCTTCGGGCCAACCAACATTATACAAAATCCAAAGGAACTAACACCACACTTTTGACCAAAGATTCCAACAGTTCATCAAAAACGAACAAGAATAGCGGCGATTCTAGTGTTTCTCTAACTTTTAATTCCTTACAACTTAAAACCTTAAAACATACCAAAGAACTTCTTGATACCAAAAAGCAGAAAGTTAAAAAGCACTTTAGTTATTAAAAACACATACAGAGTAGCCATTAAGTGCTTGTGAAACTTAATGGCTACTCTGTATGCGTTTTTAACTTCTTGATACAACACGTCTTACCACGTGAAAGAATATACAAATGTAATTAGTTTTATGACAAGTTTAACTCAACGGCTGACGTTAAAAATACGTAAAATTAGATTTTACATTGACAAGAATTAAAACTTAAATAAAACTGCCATTTAGCACCTATCATGAACACACTTGCGACAGAGAGCAAAACTGTATCCGAACTTCACATTTCGATAAATGTTTTTTTTTTGCAGTATACTGTGTTTAACAGGTTTAACAATAAAAACAAACCAACCCAAATGGATGGAACCATCCAGTTCTACATAACAGCACACTGGCGGGCGCGCGATCGCATCGATTCCACGGCTCTATGAACAGGACGGGCAGTTAGACGCCCAATTTCAGTTTTGAGTTCTTTTACTAGCCGTTCGTGATTTTCTTCACGCTGTTTCATCAGTTTCTCAAACTTGGTTTGCTGATCTGCCAAACGCCTCTCCACTTCCTTCTGCAAAGTTTCTTGATTTTCCTGTAAAATATATATATGTATACGAGTCCGTGTAAGTAAAAAGAAGCAGCAAGATATCGCTTTAGCATTTCGTAGCAACCTTAGGACGCGTTTATGCAACCACTCGCAGATCACAATGCCGCAAAGGCGTCGTTGCCATGGTAACAACGCTTCCTGGATTAACTAAATCCGACATCGTTTGAGCAAATGCTTGTAGTCTTATAATTCGTGACAGTAAGAAAGAATTCTTCTTAAAACAATTTTCCCAATCGCTTCTAAAGTCAATTATTGACTAGTTTCGTTGCGAGCTGTCAAGACCTAAAACAACCGCCATGCTGGAATTTCAGATAATTTCTAGCTTCAAGCTGCGAGAAAGTCATGGCGTATATAAACGCGCCCTTAGGTACAGAGTAGGCAGTGACCGGCAATGATACACCCAACGTTGTCGGTCTAGAATTATTAGGGTGTTTGGGTGGTGAGACGTAAAGACGGCCCTACTCCTCAAGCTACCAATTCGTATCAGCGGGCAAACAAAATCCTGCTGATTAAAATAACAATGTGCAGGACATGTACCATATCGGCAAGTGTTAATACCAAAATCCCTTACTAGAGGGCCAGCAAACTGGGACCGTTAGGGCTCGATCTTGCACTGAAACCTGCGTAGCTACCCCTCAATCAGTTCAAACATTGTCAAGTCGGAAAAAGCCTGAGACAAAATGTTAGTTTAGGACGTAAATTCGGTACAGCTCCATTAATATAGTTTTCTCGTAAGAGTAATTCGTGCAAATAAAGTTATAAAATAACTGATCGTAGCCGATAGTATTGAAGCTGATAGGTAACCATTTGAAGATATACTCGTAGTTTTTGTTAGGATGCAAGCCACGAAACTGCATCTTAGCGGCTGATACATCCATCACCAGGTAGGGCAAATCTTTCGTTTTCTGCAAAAGTAAAAACTCACATGGGGTCGGCAGCCGCAAGAGATCATTGGTACATGGAGTAGAATTTGAAGACTCGCTCATGTGCAGTTCCTTCTATACCCAGCTTACAGTTTTTAGCACATAAATACAATTCTTTAAAGGGTTTTCAGAGTTTTTGACGAAAATAAAAAAAGTTTAACGTAAAAAGTCAACTGGCCTTTAAAAACAAAATATTAAAAAAAATTATGACATTAACTAGTTTATCCCCCACTGATGCACAGCGATTTTCTTGACAAAAAAAAAAAGCAACTATTTTCCTGCAATCATGGCATCAATCTAGTAATTTGTGGCCGCAGACCATGATCCACGATAGATTAGATAAATTTAACCCCTACACCAACTGGGCATTCACGTGTTTTCCGTTAGAAAGGAAAATTGAAAATAAGCTAACAGCGAAAACCATACACAAGAAATAACGTACTTCAGTATGCCACCTTTATGCACTTACGTTTCATCGGAGTGGCATGACCCGGATTAGAACCGGCTACCCAGTTCGCTCCCAGATCACTTGCATAGCGCCTTAATCGCTATGGCCACGTCCTCCACTGGCATAAAGATAACTCACTGAACCCGTTATTAAGGTCACAACCATGACCAGGGCTCCATTCGACCGAAGTTCACTCGGCCAGAGAAATGGAGAGGGAAGACAAATCATACACTTACAAGGCTCAAAAAAAGAGAAAAAAAGGAGTATGATTTTCGCTGTTGGCTTATTTTCAATTTTCCTTAATATTATTTCCAGCGATTTTTGTCTCTTTATTTCGTTAGAAAGTTACGGTGTCAACAGAAATTATTTTTTCCGGTAAACATTTGTAACCAAGTAGTCAGCCATTTCATCACGACACATCAAAGGATATAACGTCGCTGGGAAATAGTTAACCACGCTAGGACATTTTTTAGAACTTCATCTAGCAAAGAAAAAAACAATCTAGCACTCCTGTGTAGAGTTCCACAATTAGAGATTAAATGGCGAGCAGTCCCATCAAAATTCAAGGGATTTTTAGTGTCTAAACAGTGAAGTTCAACTTTGTCGAGACTTTTTTGTCCTATAAACCCCCCACCTCCCCTCCAGACAGGTATCAATGCACTGAATGGAAAGATGCCAGGTTACTTCACATCCAAGACCGAATTAATGTTTTTAAAGAAGTCCCCCCTAAAGCCCAAACTCCACTTACGCGAGACCAGCCAGCTAGCGAGTCTCGCGAGGCCAAAGCTGCAAAGCGTGGCCTAGCTCACTAAACTCCATATACGCGAGACGCTAGCTACAACTTCTCGCCAAGGCAAGCGAGGCCATCTCGCGCGCTTTTACTCGGCCCAGAATCTTTCGGCTAGCGAGACCACCTCGCTCGGCTCGCTCTGCTGTCAGCCAATCGGGAAGAGGGAGTTGATGACATTTCAGGCAAGATGGCGTCATAAACAAGCCGTTGCGTATCCCTGTACTCGATCGGTTCGTCACTCAGTTTAGCTAAATATTTTAATTGTTAGACAAACAAAATGAATCAGCACTTAGATAGGAATACATTTAATAATCGGGGCCATGAAATGGCAGGTTCAAATCGCGCTATTGTTCGTCTCCGATCTAAACAAGCCACAGGCCGCAGAGCTAAATAACCGCTAGAAACGATCGTTCATTTCTCACAAAAGTTGGGAAACTTGCGTTCGTTATGAAAAACTAGAGAATAATCCACTGATTCCGAAAATGCTGCTGCATGAATCTGAAAGTCTTGCAATAATTAGCTATGAGCAAAAATATGCATTCATTTTAGAGCCACTCGGAGCCAATCAGCGTCACGCTAGTGTACCGCAGTGTAGCCAAGTAGCTTGAATGCTCGCTTGAATGGAATATGAGGAGCGAGAAGCGAGAGCTCGCCGGGAGGGTCGGCGAGGAAAACGGCACGCTAGTCCGTGTAGCGTGGCTAGCTTGCTTGCTGGTCTCGCGTAAATGGAGTTGGGGCTTAAAGGTTTGTTCATTTTAAAATAGAACGGCTGTCATTGAAGAAAAAAAAAACACTAGGATAGGTTACCTACACATTTTAAAGTGGAATCGGCTTTTCGAGTAATGTGCTGTAGCCCACAAGCAAGACTTGGGCACGAATTATAAATCCTATTTCAGTGGAAGTCTGGAACTGTTAGTATGTTTTAAATAGTTCAAAATGCGCGAATAGCACTGCCCGACATTAGCCCCACGTTTGGCAATCTTCTGGGCGATTCTGCAACTGTCAAAACCGTCAATGAACCTTCTATAGTTTCACTCATTGGTACTGAACATTGACATTTAACGGTCAGTTTTTTTTAATAAGCCAAGTGGTGGCCAGATGTCCCAAACAAGGTAAATTTATTGAAAAAAAGCCGTCTGATGATGCGAAAACAAGGCATAAAAATGTAAGTGGAGAACCATTTTTCACTTTGTTGAACAAAGGTTATTTGCTTAAGAATGGTAAAGCATCAACTGTGAAGGTTATTTGCAAATAATTGTTATACTAAAATGTGTAACGGAACTATTCCACTTTGTTGATAAACGGTATTTGCCAAGAATTGTAAAAAAATTACACCTTAAAAGGTCAAGAGTTATCAATCCTAAAACAAATTATTGCCGCTTACCTTTTCTCACCATAACCAGTAGCACCGAATTCTCAGCCACACTTTAAGCAGTATTGGGTTTACTCCACTTCTCATTCCCACAGCCTCTCCCAACCTCCCAGACCAATGACTAGTTGCGTAGATATTTCATCATAAGGTAACGTTTTCACAATTTGAGTGGAGAATTCGGAGAATTCAGAACTGCCAGCCATACAAGCTGTTACAGGGGCATTTTGTTGGTGGTGGGGTCCCAAAGTAGGCCTTACATTTCAATCTGAACAGATCTGGCTTTAGCTGGCACCATTATCGCTGAATACGAAACTGTAGTTGATGGTTTTAGCGTGTTTTAATTGACGTGGTACAATTGAGGACAATACAGTCGGTAACAATTCTAAGCGGAATCAAGAATACTTTTGTCCATTTTGCATGTCGTCATACAAACGTACAAACTAAATTCTGTAACAATCCTTGCCTTTCAAAAGGAGAGTAGCATTCCTTGTAACCGTTTTCCACCACAAACTATGTGCCATTTACAGAAAGTAATTTACGGTAATTACATTACTACAAATTACATTATTACATCTTAAGGAAAATCATTTTAGATCGTTGGTGTTGGGAAAAATCTATGGTGTGAAATCATCACAGTATAATTATTGTTCTTAAGTGGCAAAAACGAAAGAACAATTATTAAGAGAAATGCTTATAAACATTGCTTGCATTCATTAGGACAACGTTACTTGTGTTTGATATGGCCCATTATTTCAGTGCCTAAACCTTTCTTTTACAAAAGTTTATATGCCGAATTTATGTATCAGTCAATACTTCAGTGACAAACATGATACTATTGTAGTTTTGCCAGCTTAAACGTCACCATTATATACCTAAAAACGCCCACTATGACCATGTATAATTAAAAAAATATATATATTGTTGGTTCGTTCAAAGGTAAACTGGTTTTATAAAATAAAAGAATTACGAACCAAATAAGGATAATGGAAGAGTGTTTGCCATTTACTTGAAGCAAAGCCATGAACTCTACATACTTAGTTTTAAGCTACGTCAATTATCAAAAGAAATATATGTGGCAGAGGAGAATAGGTCACCAGAGGCCCAAACACCTCCCACCTTCTACCTGTATTGGGATTTATCGCACTATCTATTGTCATACTTAATCTAGTCAAGGTCCCAAAAATAGCCAAAATTTAACCATTCGTCTGATCACAAGTCGAGGGCTTAAAAGTTCCATTTTATGCCAGTCGATTTGGATTTGAGCCGCATTTAACTTTGTCATTCTTTCCTCATTTATTACACCTATGCCAAAAAACGATAACTATTTTCCTAATACTGCCCAGGCCAATTGAATTATGGGGGTTTATTAGATAGATGCCTCAACTACGAGAGCTGCGGAAGATGCGAGGCAGTGCAGCCCAGGTGTTCATACAAAAATAAACTGTCTACAACCTTAATCCAAAAATTGTTTGGTTGTTGGGTGAGGGTGCCTTAAATTTGCTCTTTCACCCTTCAATGTAATCTGACAAAGGGGTTGAATACCACAATAAAAAGTTGAAGGAAAAGGAGTAAAACCCACCCAAAAATATTTCTGACGAATACACTCAGCAGGTTGGATGAAATTTTCACGCTTTGACAATATCCAGCAATACATTAAGACCTATAACATTTATAAAAGATTAAAACAAAATTAAATTTTGTTAGTTACTACCTAAATATCGTTTATATCTATGTGCCATGCTTAAAAGACCTTAAATTTGACTTCATATAGTGGCATTAGCTCACTACCAAGCATGCATTACCAGACATCTTCACAATCGTTTGGAGAAGTATTTTTCTGTTCAGCCAAGAGCAGGGACAGGAAGCGTGGTACATTAAAGGAATAATTTTTATCGTTTAAAATGAAGTTTTCACTACTATCCGAAAATACTTCCCTTTGTTACTAGCTGAATTTTGTCCGTGAAGAGGTGGGTCGAGATAAACCCTGAATCCAAACACACAAAGATACCTTTTGAACTTAATGTGTTTTCACACAATGAAGGTACACACCTGAAGCAAACTAACAGTTTAATTCATCCAAACGCAACGGCATTACTTCATGCCTACCATGCTGCAAGTCCTAGCTTTCTCTCTTTCAGAACCACCGATAGCCCCACTGACGGTTCAGTGGCTAATAACTGTGTTTTGCGCCATGAGCAGGCCAATGTGGTGCCATCCAAGGGCACAAAAATAGTGAATGCCAGGACAATGGTAATGCTCCACATGTGTGCCCACAATGCCAGGGGAAGACCTAAAGGATTGGAAACTTACACCATAGGCTGTCGACGCGCCATTAAGCCTCATCCCCCCCCATAGGCTCAGCGGATGAGGTCACAAATCCAAACCACAATCGTGGAAGGGGGGGGGACAGGCTAGCAGATGGGAGAAACTGGCGTAGAGGAAAACGGTTATCTCAGGAGTAGCCTTGTCCTGTTGTGGTTACGTAGATGACGGAAGCCGTGTTGTACTCCAGGTGGGCTCACATAGTACGAACAAGGCCTTGCACCCTCTTGCCACAGCCGGCTCAGGCAAATAGCCTAAGAGTACCACTGGATGTGGAAGTTCATCCGGGCATAGGTCTTGGGTACTGAAATCAGCCCGAAAAGCTAGAATAACACTTAGACCAGGCTGTACAGATGTGGACGTGGCCATTCATCCTAGTGGAGGCTGCCAGCTTGTTCTGATGGGGCGCCACGGCCACATCCACTAGAAACAAAGTAAACCAGATAATATACAGCAACGAGGGTGTGTTAATGGCCTTAGGGGCTGACCATCAAGCTAGAGCACTAACAATAAATTCTTAGAACAGGAAAAGATGAACTCGCGGGCAGATACTGTCAAAGACAGACTAATTCGGGAATCACCTTGCTGAATGCAGTGTCGAAAGGTCTGACAGCAGGGCAGGGCAAGACAGCATCATGACTATATGATACCCTTTGATGGCCATAGAAGATACACCAGCTGAAAAAATAAGCCAATGAAGGTAGCCTGGATACAAGGGTCAGGCCTACTGGCCCATGGTCCTTACCTACTGTCTGAACATGCACGTAGGAAGCAGAAACTTGCTAAAGGACTAGTGGTTGTGGTGGAGACCAACAGCTGAACGTAGCCTCAGTAGGTGCCCTACCTACTGAAAACCATAAACGGGTAAGGTTTTCACAGTAGACAAGGAAAGACTCTTGGTACTACATCAGAGGCGTGCTTTAGTTCCATACAAAATACGGGTTTGTGAAAACTCAAGTCTACGAACAGCTACGTACCCAATCTGGACCTGAACAACATAAATAAAAGGTCAGTACCACAGATTTCAGAGCACGGCCCAAACACGTTCTCACTATCTAGGGCACCCCTCAAAAATGGAGTTCTGGATACCTCAGGTGCGGAGTTGCCATTCCTAAACACCTGGAAGCAAGGCGATAGCATGCAAACTCTGAAAATGGCAAACACAGTAGAAGCTTTAGCAGAGCCACAGTCAGTCAACTTCTTTACCATTACCACTGTACCATTACCACTGTCCACATTCCATTCAAATTGCTCCAAGGCTATGCACCCAAACGAAGAGAACCAAACATGATTTGTTGGCCTTAACCGGCCATTCCCGACTCTTAACAAATGTTCCATGCATTCAGACAGTAAGAGTAGTGTGCAGACAGTAGGATCAGCACTGCAAATGGTACCAGAGTCTGAGACATGTACGTTATCCACCTTCCACCTAACGTAATGGCCCTTAAATGCCGCAACCAGAAACAAATTCCAAGGGGGGGGGGGGGGGGAAGAGGTTTATTGATCGAACCACAAATAGCAAATGGATTCCCGGCGAATCTACTCTTATCGAACTTGAAATTATTGAACCTGAAAGGGCGGGGGCATCTTGGTCTATCAGTAATGAAAGTGCTGGTTGGGAATTTCCTACCAGGTGAACTACGAATGCAATGCGTGCCTCCCTGCCCCATCGACTTCGTCCACTGGGGGCAACAAGACCCTAGAGAGTATCGCTGACTCAGACCGTTACTGTCCAAACAGCCTTGGTTAAGTCGAGATGCAGTGAAGCAGTGCATCTCACCTGGGTATATGTAGGCACAACAGGTGGACCACAGCCAAATGCCATGCACGATCGTACTTTTCAATCGTACCACGTTTCACTGCGTTTGGGTTAATGGTATTTTCTGCCTTTTAGTCAAAATAGAAATTGAATCGTGCTAGTACGTGGCAGATCAGTGCTTGTCGACCAGCAAACACGACGGATGGGTAACTAATGACATGCTATTCACTGAGCCTTAGCAATGTAGGGTCCAATGAAGTCTTATGGTGAAGAGGAAACAAAAGCATTGGACAAACGATGAGTTGTCAGGCAACATGATGAACCATCAAAGGAAATCTGCTGGTTTTCGTCCCCGAACGTTTTACTGATTTTCCGTAACACTCGTAATGAAGAAGGCAAAAGGAAGGTGCACCCAGGAACTCCCGAACTGGTGATGTGAATAAATTCTAAGGAAATAAATTTTCAGATTGGTCAAAGCGCTTCCCATCTTAACCTTCACTAGTCTGCTCGACATGGTAGCAGCCATTTTTTATTTTTATTTCGCAGCATCTCATTCAGTGAACACCACTCCAATTTCACAAATGACAACATGGAAATTTTTCCGAAAAGCATGTAATTCACCCAACCAGTACTTATAGTTGCACTTAATTACATTTGAAACTCCCATGTTCGAAGAAGCAGGCGTGAAAGAAACCAACACGGAGGTAAGTGGTACTACGAACAGTCAGAACCGGCTGTCTGCTGTGCAGTTGAGGTCTGGAGCCGAATTAATGTTAAAAAAAACTTCACACTCAGCAACGGAACGGGTAAGTGTTCCTAGATATGCTACCATGCATTTTTCCCATGTGCAAAATGCCCTACGTTCATATGGCATGTTCGAAACAAGTCCACGGGGGTTACTGAAAATTGACAGGGCCAACACTTACATTTCAGGGAGTCTTTGGGGTGAGCACGATTCCTCACAAGGAAAAAAAAGTGGTTCCAAAGGTCTGAGGTCATTTTAGACGACAGAGCAAAAAAGCATGACCTAACAGGCCAGAGGCTGAAAAAGATTATGAGGATTGTTAGGCAAATGCTGTTGAAAAGGAAACTTAATTCCTACACTTGTTTTAAGTAAGCTAGAAGGGAAGGAAATTTGTAGAAGCTACGTCAACATTTTTAAGCCATTAAATATACTTTACATTATAGCATCTGATCCAGAATGCCCGCCAATAAAATCTCCATTTAAACAATTGCTGGTCTGTTGGCAGTGGAAAAGGACAGTTTGTTTTGGTCCAAGAGGACAGAGCTTCACCCTCTCATTGCGCTTCTTGGCATTAGTCGGTTTTTCCGGCCTCTTCGATGCGAGTTTAGATTTCTTTTTGTTTGGAATTCGGACGACTTTCACCTTACTCACCATCAGGGACTTCCTTAACTGCTGTTCTCGTTCTCGTGATCGAGCCGCTTCATCTTTCAAAGATTTCTCACGGAGCTTGATTTCTGCTTTCTGTCGTTTTTCTGCTGAAAATATAAAGAGTAACAGTCATTAGTACCTGCAAAGATATGTATACACCTGCTGGTTCCATAATGCAGGGTGTCTTGTGGGGCAATGCAATGAACACTTGCTTACCGGGAGTGTATGCTCAAGCAATTGATAACCGAAAATGTGCTAGTGAGAAATGCTTCAGTTTTAACACCAGAAACCCGAAAAACAATTATATCCCATAGTCATTAGGGACTTGGTTCGGTTACGTCCCATTTCGCCAAATACCGTTTCGCCAAAAAGAAAGCAGATTCTAACAGCTTTTGCCTCAGGGGCCAGTCCCGTTTCGACATCCCATTTTGCCAAATATTGGTCACGAAATTTTAGCAACACGAAACATTTAAAGCATTTGAAGACGAACATTTATAACATGATAATGGTCGACATTTATAGACAAACACCCGTTTTGCAGAATACCATTTGGCAAAATAATTTGTTTCAAATTACGTGCCTTGCTCGCGCTGCCGCGCTCGCTGCGGCTAAACACATAACATCAGAAACCACAACTAATCAAAAATTACCAACAATTAGGCATGCCTCTTTAACTCTTGCAATGTTACATTTTTGAAGAATATTTTGATTCTGAGAAAAGGGAATTCCCGTTTGGAAAAGGTTAACCATGACGTGTATAACTAACTATTCTTAAAAGAGAACCTTGGCATTGAAGCAGTGACGCCCAAGCATTCTAAACAATTATATTTAAAGCGCACATTTTTCCGTCTGTATTGCCATGTTTCAAAACGCTAATAAATCAACTGGGCTTATTCTACCATTGCTTGTCTGTTAAATGTTTGCCTTTTAAAGCCCCATTACATAGACGTGTACGTAAAATTTTGTCAAATTCGTTTTGGCGAAACGGGATTTGGCGAAACGGGACTGGCCCCCCGAGGGCAAAACTGGTAATCTGCTTTTTTTTGGCGAAGTGGGATTTGGCGAAACGGGAGTTCACCCTTGGTTCTCAAGAGGACGCAAGATCGTTTTTCACAACTGACCTAGTGTATGTGTTCATAAAGTTACAAAATGGTCCCAATGCTTACGTCCATGATAGCAAAGGGCTATACAGGATAGCCAATTGCAAATAGGGTCCAACACTTTTCTTTATTCAACTCGCAATTGTGTTTCCGACAAAATGGGTCTATTTTTTGAATTTCATTCGGTGATTACAGTAAAATCTAGTGGCTGGTGGGTACACCAAACAAATGTATCTTTTTTCCCAGTTCTTTTTTAAAGTAAATAATTCATAAAAATTACATAAAACTAAAAGCAGTTTTCCTACCGCAAGCTATTGTGTTTGAGAAATTAACTTAAATTAATTTTTAAATTTAATGAAACTGCATTAAAAACTTTAAGGTTTTGTCAGTAATTTAACAAATGGCCACTGAAAATAACTTGAAAAACGATATTCTTACCTTCCTCTTGAACTCGGATTATAGACATTTCTTTGTCAATGGCCACAATATTTCCAATTTCACTTTCCTTATTTTGAAGAAATTTGTGCAGTACGTTGTCACTCTACAAACAGAAAATAAACTTATGAGGGTAATATAATAAATTCATTCATACAGCAAATAAAATATCGGACATGGAGAGCAACCTCTACTTATACGCAGTCCGAAATTATAAGTAATAAGCAAAAATCGTAAACGAAGGCCAAAAAAAAAAAACTGAAATATAAGTAAATTAGAGCATAATGCTAAGCAATTAAAGTTGCAAGAGCAAATAACATTGCAACAAGTTTATGACATGTTTAGGGTGCACATATGCACCCACTCGTTGGCATGCCCGCCTGTTTTAATAACAGCAGTTTTATTCATCATCTATAGACTGCCTGTAAATTACAGTGCAGTTGTAACTTGTTAAGATTTCTTGTAAATACAACGGATTCGACTTCTCATGGCTTTTTTCTGTCAGCATTGGTTTACAGCTCTGCAACTTTGTACCCTGCTATTCTAGAACGCAATGCTCAGACGAAACATCATAACGACTTCGAAGGCACCTCACATGGAGAATCATTTTCACATCCCCAAAAATGGCCACCCCCAGTCAGTTATTCTGCACACCACTCGACTTCTCAGAACATGCCAAAATAATCACAAAGAAACTTGTTCACCATGTACATTAGTGGAAATTTAGATACTAACAAAACAACCATGGCTAGGCTCTTTGCCCCCGCCCACCTCCCCATTTCTAATTCAAGCATAACAAAATTTGAGCTGTACGTTGTAATTTAGGTTGGGTATTACCGACTCAGCAGAAACCGGACATCTTTTGGACAATAGTGCCATACACGGGCACTTGATCTTTAATAAACTCTCAAGGAGGTTCTTTTCTGGCCTCGCCACCCCCCTGGGATTTCTGGGATGACACGGGCCCTGTGATTTCCGCTTGATTTCTTACGCTATAGTGTCATCAACTGATCATCTGGAGGTGACAAAGGGCTAAGAATCTATCATCGGTGAGGACGGTGACTGCCACCATGATTTAATAGGGATAGCTGATCAATCATTTAAGATACTATTTGCATATCACAATTACAGTGTTCAACGATGTCCTAAAAGGACTAATACGAATACTTGAGAACCTTGAGAGGTGAAGTGGGGAAGGGTTCCCTGTGAACAGCAGGCATATTTACTACCTGTAGCCTTTAATATTTGCGTGACATCCAAACTAATAAACTTTTCATTATTTTATTGTGGGCATTTAAATAGTGTGTTTTTAATTGTTCTTTTCGTAATTAGTTTTTTAAAAGGCCAGTTATTAAAAATAATAAAAGCACGAAACTCCAGAATATTCGGAACAATTGAAAACCCGTTGTCAACCAACTTTAGCGAACGTAAATTCTGCAAACTTACACGAATACATACCTTGACCCCTTTGTTAGGTGTTGTCTCATAGTCTGCTCTTAGTGACTGCAAATCTTCCGTGTAAATGGCAAATCCCCCAGCACACAAATATTTTCCACTGTGAAATTTATTTGCAATTTTCTTGTTTAGTCTATCCAGCAGCAGTTCGCAGAACTGTTGTGATTTAGTTTCATTTAATGTGACAATTTCATTGTAAGCAGCAGCCACACGTGTCTGAAATAACAGGAATTTCTTTAGTAAACACATCAGAATAAAACGCATGAGCATTAAGTGTAATTTTAAACCAATCCTGTATAAAATCCTTTAGAAGTCTATTGCCATCGTAACGCATGGTTTTCATTTGGGCTATTTTGCTATGTGATGTCACTTTCTGGCAGCAGTATTAAATCAAGGCACCGGAACCCTAATCTTCAACTGGGGATCCCAGGACCTCGTGGCGCCACAATGTATAGCACTTGGAGATAATTTCATCACCAACTGTGTAAGGTAGTAATGAAGGGATTTCACCGTTTCCAATATTTAAATAGCACATGCCGTTATGCTAGTCACCTCACGACCACAGAAGCACAAAACCCCTTATCAGCACACAAACCCCAAAACTGTTTAGGGCAGTTTCCAGTCAGGGTGCTTTCTTTTTCACATTCCATAGTTCAGTTCCTAGATTCCAACTGACAATTTGGTGCTGAGGCAACGAATCTAACCTTACAGATGCCGGTTCGTACTGTCATACAGGAAGACTGTTGCATATTTAGACTTTCGGTTAGAATGGGTGTGTGTGCAGTGCATAGCAGACAGGAACACAGAACCCAATAGAACACGCGGTTAAGCAATATACTTGTATTTCGGAACTACACATTAAAAACTCGTAGTGCCTTAATCAGAATTACCCCTCGCTCTTACCCTGCCTGGCTCCTCCTCCCCCCCACCCACCCCCCAAAAAAACCGTCCACACCTTCACCCCAAAGCTTGCCTTGTTCCCTTCCCCTTTTTTTGGCTTATCCCGAGTCCGATTCATCAACTTCTCAACCAGCTCCTGCAAGTTTCTCAGTTGAACTTACCACACCCTCCACTTTTGTTTCCCTTTCCTGTTTGCTCCATTGCTCGCTCTTAGGCAGCACACTCGACTGAGTAGATTTTATGGTGTATTTTTCTTTTTTAATAGTTTGACTACAATACGTAAACCCAACTTGTTTATGCTTTAATGTAGCTTATTTTTCCAATCTAGGGCAAACTACAGCCTATGAATTAGGGCACCAAATGGTGAATTTCGAACAAACCATGATGTGAGGTGTTTTTTTACTTTTATCTTTTACTTTTTAGTCACTGATGAAGGTACTGCGAGCTTTTAATATGTATAATGCCGAAATACAGGGTGCTCCACAAAAGACTGACGACCCAACATTTTTTAAGTCCAACTTTTCTAGTTAGCACCCCTCAGAACCAGGAGAGAACAGAACTCAAAGCTAATGAAACGAAGATTTCTGTCCCTCTCCTGGTTCTGAGGGGGTGCTAACTAGAAAAGTTGGACTTAAGAAATGTTGGGTCGTCCGTTTTTTTTGTGGACCACCCAGTTCAAGTTTGTTTTACCGCATGTGCTGTTGGAATCTGTTCCTGTTTACTTAGAATTTCGGCATGCTTAGACTTTCTGTGTACCTGTAAAGTTAAAAACGAGGGACTATATACAAAAGTAATAGCGAACCTTACTTAGCACCCCACTTATTAAATAAATTCTGCCAACCATTGGAAGTAAGGCAAGAAACAATGAAAAAACGTAGAAGGAAGAATTGAAGAAATCGTCACCAAACCCAATAACTCTTAAGCAAACAAACAGTCCGTAGCAACTTGTGAATGAATTGGTAGCATATGAAGACAAAGGATTCTTTTCGCCCTATCAAGACACTGTGTATATACTTTGGTTTTCAAGCTCAGACCGTTTGATCGATTTTCCATAACACTCGCAATTCTTTGAAAAGTGCCTTCAAATATTAATTATTTAAGGGAAAAGCATCGTAAAATTATCTAGGAAAGTTGGGTTGGGGAGCTTTCGTTGTGAGGGAACAAAGAATTTTCTGTTTAAGGAAACTAATTATGTTTTGATTTTTTGAGTACCTTATGGCCGAGAATCAAGCCTTGCATATGTAGCCTTGCAAAACCAATGAATTTTTTCTTTATTTTGCTAATGACAAAAGCTTGAGCTGAACTATTATAGCGTTACGAAAGATGTGGATTATTATTTTTATTTCGGAGGGGGTCTCTACTAAAGCATTGAAAATTTAAAGTACGTATTCAGCTACTCATACTTACATCATATACATGTCTGAAATCGTGAGCTTCTTCAAAGATGATTTTCTTTCGATACTTCTCCAACAGTTCTCCCATTAGAGTCTGATGTTTATCATATAGCTGTTCTTGGCGAAGGGGCATGTTGAGTTTCAGCATAGAAAAACGGTATTCCGCCAAGGCCAGTTCTAGTATTCTTCGATTTTCTTGCATTGCGGTAAGTTGGAATGCAGACTGAATACACGGGATCTCCCCTTGCTCTATGGCTGTAATGTAGCATTGAGCCATTGACCCAAACACTGAAAATAAGTCGTCACATTAGGGCAACTCCAAACTACCTGAGCATTGGTGAATACTAATCTTCCCAATACGATACCCCATCCCCCGCCTCTTATACAAGGAGTCGAAGTATCGACCAAATGAATTTGGCAGCCGTACGATTTGGTTAGACACTAAACCTTCGATCATTGTTTACCACTACGTGTTGAGATTCTTCAGGGATGTCCCACACCCTGCCCCTTTAAATAAATTTTCTACTTCCAACTTCTTTAGTAAAAGGGTATTGGTCCCAACTGGACACATGTGCGGGCAGTCAAACCATGGCGAATGCAGAAAACAGCATGTAAATCAGTCCACAATAGAACGAATTACGACTAAAACACATTAGTGCAAATGTTGGCTTCACTGTATATAATAACACTTTGAGCGGTTGTGTGTATAGGTTTATTGCACTAATAATTACAGTAGGGGCTAGCAAACTATGGTGGGCGCAGTGTATCTTGAGTACTGCAGGTATTTTATGAGCGGTTACATCTTCCTGGGTTTTAATCGACGGTCGCCATTGTTTTTATAACCATCTAGGATATCAACAAGGTGCTCTGCTATCGAAAACGTACAATCGATTATCTGTATTCGTTCTGGGGCGAACTCAAGATAGGAAGCGGACACTATAATGAAATTGATAACGGGTACAGCTAGCACATGTTTGCGAAGGTGTTTGTAGAACATGTTAACACTGGTGTTACGGCCTTGAACCGCACATCGACGTTTAAACAAATGCTTCAACAAATAGGCAATCTGCCTGCCATTGGTTGTACGTTGTGTGATCATCTAGCATTACACATTCAATGAATCTTATTTCTTTTACACCAATTCCCGGGAAAATATGCTTGTGTGGCAGAAAGAACAGTTTTGAAACATTTTGTTTTAACATAACAGGCAGTTGAAGGTAGTATGCTAGTTCACTACATGTGCAACATACACGTGCACGACATGTGCTAGCCGCACACTTTAACGTCATTGTTTGTGATTCCTTACTGCAATTATTGCACGAAATAAAGAATCACACAGCCGCTTGGGGTAGTACTTTATGAAGTGAAGCTAACATTTACACTAATGTGTGTGTGTCAGTTTTCAGTATTGTTGATAGATTTACATGCACGTTTTCACCATGGTTTGACTGCCTGCACACGTCTACAATTGGACCCAACGCCCTATTCCTAGAAGAACCGCAAGTGGAAAATAAGGGTGGGGCAGAGCGGGGGCACCCCATGGTTTCAAAACGTAGTCCCCTCAGTTGTAACCAACGATCGATAGTTGTTTGGTGGTTAAACCAAATCATGCGGCTGCTAAATCTACTGGGTCGTTACTTTTAACTAACCCTGTGTACCTAACCACTTAATACACTGTACACCTTTCAGTTACCACACAAAACATTTTAGCATGTAGAAATAGTCTCTACGGGAATAATATGCTGTTGTGTTGGGCACCACTACCATCCACTTAATTTTTTTTACAAGGACGGTATTTATTTCACATGGGTTCTGCCGAAGGCTGCATCCAAGCACCACAGCCAACGATGACAACGAATGTTGGTGGTAGACCCATTCATGTTTACGGCGACAGGTCGGTTAACTGGTTTTATTGTTGATCTACTCTGGGTGGTATTCTGGTTGTTTAAGTGGAAGATTTAGTAATCAACATGTGTAACAGTGGTTCGACTGTAAAATCGTTGCACGCTATAAACAGTAACCCAGAAAATTAAAACACTGTAGGGGAATTGGTACAGGATATTGCACTCTGGTGGAATAAGAGGCAAAACTAGTGCTCCCATACAGCAGATGTTGGCAAAATATTGAATCAATTTGGGTTAGGTGGCGGTTTTTAAATGTTAAAAGGACTTCCGTGTTTCAAAATCACAAAACTTCCATGTGGCATGGCATATCAAAAGTTTTGTATACCGGGAGTAAAGGCTTCCTAATATTAAGGTCACAAAGTTAAAAAATGGTTTTCAGGAACTATTATGTCACCTGAAAAGGAAAGGGGGAGGGTGGTGGATTGAGGTTTAATGGTGCGTTGACTAAGTCGCTAACCTCAATTACGGTGAGTGAACTAAAAAGAGCCAGGTTATTAATGTTTTTTTTTTTCTGGGGGGGGGGGGGGGGGTTTCTGAAATCCAACCTTTGCTCGCTTTGAATAAAACTATCCCAAAATTGTTTTTAAAACCTCCAGTTGATGCAACCACAGTTTATTTCTTTTTCGTGTGATATAAACTGCAGTATGCGAGTCTTTGTGCATATACCACAAAATCCCCCTTTGCCTTTTCAACTTGTGTCCTTACGAAACCTTTTTGGACTCGTGCAATGTTTAAAAAATACAATGAGTTTTACTGTTGACCTGCAACAAACAGTTTTTTATTACTTTTGAAACACAGAAATCCGTGGTTGCCGCTTAGCCCAAACTGATCTATTTGGCAGCATTTGCCGCATGGAAGCCCTGTTAACCGCTTCAATTAGCCTCGAACACTTAAAAACAAAACTCGGGGCATGTCTACTTACTTCTGCCATTCACTTTATCACAATGTCCAAAATTCTTTTGTGGGCTGACGTTCAAAAGAAGTTGCCGCAGTTCTTCGGCTTGCAACCAAAAGTTCGGGTTGAGCTCAGCCTTAGACGTTCCCAGAAAATAGTCCAACAATCCATTGCGGTAGTTGCTCTTATTCGGATTGGGAAGAGTACGACAGTAACGCTTGCAAGAAGGAAAAAACTTGCGGATCTTCATCCGGGGTTCGTTGTAATCCCTCACTTGCCTAGCTTCAGATTTCTTAGTACCGACTTCCTTCACTCGTAAACATTGTTCGAAGTACTCGTCTGCAGTGATGGAGCTAGTTTTCGTTCTGAGCTCAAGGAAGAAGTCTCGGACGACCACAAACAAGTTTGGGAAGTAAAGGTCAAAGTCATCCCCAGTCTCATTTTCTTGACCCGTACGAACTTGTAGGTGGTTAGTCAAATCCGACACAAACCTACGAAAATGATTGAAGGATCAAGGCACATTATAGGAGGGCTACTTAGCATAATAATCGTGCATTTCGTTGACAAAATTTTAATCAGCACGAATGAAGGTATTAATGTACAAAACGGGGTAAGGTATAGAATCTAGCCTAATTTTGTGTGATGACGTCATAAATTCAAAATGGCCACCAGAAAAAGTTTTTATTGCTCGTAACTAATGATCGGCTGCGCCAATTGCATCTTACTGCATTAAGAATCTATGACAAGGGTCCTATTAATTTGTAGCTTCGGCACATTAGTTCTTCATGAAAATTAACATTTAGTATTTGCCCTCCATTGCAACTATCTCCATAAAGACATCGATACCAACTGTTTAATCCGTGGTTACAATGAGTTTTTAGACACATACTTGTCGAACCATAGCTACTTTGTGTCGACATGGCCAAATATTAGAGGGAGGTCGACTTTAGTTAAGAACGAATGTCCCTATATTAATAATGCGTAAGAACTTCCCCGTGGCCAGACGGACTTAGCATGGCAAGTGTTAGGGAAAACCCCACAGGAAATGTAACGCTTATGGAGGACTTCTTTTAATGGGATCATCCAATCAGAAGCCAAACGTTTTTTCTAGCAACTATTTTGTATTTACGATGTCAGTGTGAAATCAGCTTGATTCTTCAGCTTATAGATTTCTGTCTTAATACCTTTATTTATGCTACTTTATAAGTTTGTCACAAAATGCACGATAGTTCCTTTTTTACAAGCTTCTACATCAACATCTAATCATAACAAAAAAAAGAAAGCAATCATGAATTACATCCTTGTATCCTTTTATTACCGCTTAATTACTTTTATTTGCAATTGCACGTGACAAATAAAACGAATAATAAAACCCCCCCGCCACCCCGGGGGGGGGGGGGGTGATACATGGAAACTTTTTCGTGCTGATGATTGCAACCAACAATGCAAGGAAAGGGTAAAAAGATTAGGTTTTGTGGCGAACTTGTCATAACCTCCTCAGACCCGTAGGACTTTTTTTAAAGCCCCCATACGATAGTTGCGTCAGCCATGGGATTCGAACCAGCATTCGCTTGGTTTGGAGAAGGAGACGCTGACCACTGGGCTGTGCTTTCTCGCTTTACTCGAGGTAGCCCACACAACCAGAGCCACCTACAGTAAAGTGCCGGATCATCTGTGCCTCCCACAATGCTCCGCCAGACGGCGAATCAAATAATGACGCGGCAAATTTGCCAAGTGGCGTCATCGGTTGGCAGAGTTTGGAACCCTCGTCGGTTAGTTTGAAATTTCGCCGCTTGGTGTAGAGATGGCAGCACCTAGCAAACGTGCGCTTCCATGTATGTCAATGGTTGATTTTACTCACCTAATTTGTCTTATCTGATTCGGCCTTTACTGCAGGAGGCTCTGACACAACGCTCGCGGAGCACCTGTAACCGACTGTTTGCCTTATCTTGTAGATTTCCTCTGTAGGAGGACGTGTAAGCTGTATGTGGGCCAGGAGGCTGAACAAGTATGACGAAATAAAAGTTTTAACTGTAATGCAGATAAAAAAAACTGACATTGCGGTCCTGGTATAACAAGACATCAAGTAGCGCTCAGGTAAAGTGGTCGAGTTACCAGTTATGCAACAATGGTCAGGCCAGTTTTCACTCAAGATAACATCAAACTTCAAGATGCGTTTGCAGGTATTGTAAAACCAGAATATCTCTAATCTTGTACCTGTAAGCTGGTAGTTGGTATGGTTTAAACAACCCAGTATGCTTAATCAATTTCTACATTTCGCCACTTACCCCAATTGCTTGATGAGTGTATTATCCAGACGACCCTGGGTGTTGTAGATAAAGGTGCTGCTCAACAAGAGAGTGAGAACAATGACTTGCATGTCAAAGTTATAATCCCCCTACAAACAAATTGAAATTTTTTTTTATCAATAGATCAACCTACGATATAAGGGTAGGTACACACAATTTTTAAACCATTAGTATTGTTGTCTTGCTCCTGTGCATCAAGGCATCAAGCCCTACATTGAAAAAGATTTCACACAGTTCCTGGAAACTTGAGGCAAGCGAGCAAAGCATAGGCAAAATTGTAAGGAATCATACTCCCAAGTCAAGAGAGCAGAGCGAATGGCATTGATAGGATATGTACACGTTCTACTTAGAATAAAAAAAAAAACCTTTTGGAGTGCGTGAGGAGTGGTATTTTTTGGTTTTGTGATCCCTTCAGAACCATAATAAGACTGCCAGAAGAGAAAAAATACATTAGTTCTAGACGAAAAGAGATTTAGGATTTTCTGGGAACCCAAAGGAAACACGGAAAGCACAGCGCAGTCGTTAAAAACTGGTTTCACAGCCAAAGGATGCAAGATCAATCCTGTTGATGTTCAACGCACAGGCAAGGTTAGTCAAAATAGAAGTTTCTACAGGGGCAGAAGGAAAGTGTTGCTCTAAATTCGTACTACCCCATAGTAGGACATAGTAGCATTCTGTTAGCCAATGTTTGTTAGCTGTCTCATATGCTAAGAGGTACCGGGTTTGATCCCACTTAACCACCCCTGGTGTTTTCGATTTGAGATGTGTGCTGATGCTTGTACTCTTGTAGATTATGACATGAAAAGATACTAAGAATTTACAATTGATAATATGTAGAAAAATTTTTCTTTTTGCCTTCTGGTGCGTCACTACCTGTAGAAGCTAATGCAAAAGTGGACAACTGCCAGATTTCACAGGCAGTGACCGTACACGTGAAATTATTAGCTCACTCAATTATTAGCCCAGCCCAGCCAAAAAAGGCGCAAAGTTGGAAAAAATAATCACAAGCTGGAAATTTGCATATAAGTAGTACTAAACGTGGTTAACACACTAAAAGTTCCCACGAATCCCAACAGAAGGGGAGCTACCATAATGGAATATGGCCACCATTTCGGGGATTTTCCCCGTATTGGGACTAAATGGTCACTCCTTCAGCAAACATTTTAGCGACTAAAATGAAAGGTAGTACAATACTGAGTCAGACTGGTTTCTGTAACATCTTGGTACAAGGACACAGCCACAGGATCTGCTGTGATTGCTGGGAGTTCTGGTTAATCAATGGTGGACGTACTTGCCATTGAAGCATAGTTTCTTTATCTATGTCGTCACGGAACTGTATATTCCCATGGCTCCACTCATACAAAAAAATTTGAGACCCAATCTTACACATAATTTTACAGGCTTTCATTTTGATTTCTTGCAACTTTTGCTGCACGAGTTACTGTTTAGGTCTTTACAGTATACAGAGTAGCAAAGCCCAAAACGACAGCCTTTTCCCAGGAAGGTGGCTCCCTTTCTGGTGGAGTTCTTGGGGACTATTGATGCGTTGTTTACTACATCTCATTCTACCTACATGCAAACTGTCAGCTTGGGATTATTTTTTGCCAGGTAAAAACCTTAACCGCCTAGGTAAACAATTCACTAGCCTGACGAAGGTTTTTTGAAAAATTGTTACAGAACTAACTTTGTCAGGATCATCCAGTCCTTCGGTATCCATCCACATCAAAGTTGTGTCCGGCAGTAATGGGTGTGGAAGACACCAAATCCATATGCCTCGAGTGCAAGTTTCCACAGTGTTGCCGACTTGGAAGCCTGTATTTGTGAGGCCAAAAAAAAAGACAATAACACAGCATTAGACACAGATTCCGGGAAACACGCTAAACAAAGTTGGACAGAATTCTACTTTTCAATTTACACAACTATTGAGTACTTAATGTTCCGCCCCCTTCGCTCGCAGACGCACCCGCCCCCTCCGCAGACGCACCCGCCCCCTCCGCAG